>MCJB01048506.1:127288-162803 GCA_002018475.1 Nicotiana obtusifolia
CGGGTCCTCTTTGGGGTCTGACCCAGTAAACACTGAGGGATCTAGATTAATAAATACACGGACTCTGGTACTACCTGGTTTATCAACTTAACCAGTATTCTGCCTCTAAGTCTGTGAGGCTACTATACTAGTCAACAATTGGACCGCAGTCCGCAAGTCCTGGTCTGCAGCATTAGACAAGGGATCTGGAAATGTTGGGTGGCTTCTAATCTCCTCGGGGGAAGGAGGAGTAGATGAGGTTTGAGATGGCATCTCACTTTGAGGCTCACTGTGGCCTTCTCTGATTTGGGGCACTTGGCTAGTACCCTCTCCTGCCTCTGTATCAAGTCGTCTATTACTCGTTTGCTTTCTAGTCGAAGGCATCACTGAAAGGAAAACGAGGTGAGTATTAGAGATGAAGACTTACGACTTAGCTTTAAGCACGATCTAGATTTTCGAAAGAAGGTAACATTCCTAAATGTCAGGTAGCCTCCTGATTATAAAAATGTGGCGCGCAACACACCTATAATCAAGACCCTACTAGACACGGCTCATAGTCAATTCCTAGGACACGACCTTGCTCTGATACCACTCCTTGTCACGCCCCGCTCGGCGGGCCCGCGACACGGGCACCGGACCCTGCTCGCAGAGTACCGGCTAACCCCTCATTTCTGCTATCTTATTATTTCAAACAAAAAGATTATCTAATTGGACCTCTCATTGGGGTCACGCTTTCGTACACATACATACATACAAACATTCATGGAAACGTGTCACTATGTTTAGGCATAAGATTTACAAAACATAGATACACCTTGACACCTATTTATACATAGCCAATCACTGTCTACACACCACTGGTATTGTCTATTGAGCCTCTATTAGAACAGACATTAAACGTCTTAAGTCGGAACAGGGCCCCGACACGGCCCAAGATGTCTATACAAATGCATACCAAAATGTAGCAAGCCCGAAGGATGAGTCTTGCAAATATTTGCTGAACTGGTGGCCTACTACGGTGGGGGAGCTCCGTCTGTCAATCTATTAGGACCTGCAGCACGATATGCAGCGTCCACAGAGAATGGACGTCAGTACGGATAATGTACTGAGTATGTAAGACAGAAAACATAATGTAAGAACAACAGTATAAGCATCAGGATAAGAAATACATGACCTGTACCATCTGTATGCCTCTGAGGGCGGCTAACCATAGCATATTGGTGAGACTTATGCATTTACGTGTAACCTTTCTAACATTATCATATTCATACTCGTGTACATTATCATTATACACATCCTATACATACGCCTCCGTAGGCTTGCCAACTTCATATACGTTATTAACACTACACACATCACATAGTCGTTATTTTAAACCATTACATACGCCCCTGTAGGATCGTAATCAAATACACATGCCTCTGTGGGCCTTATCGTTATCTTCCCAACTGATCAGTGGTGACTGCCCATCCGAATCTGGTTCGGCCTGGTGTTTATATAATTGCCCAATGGGTGCCTACCCGGCCGACATATAGAACGGCTCGGTGTATAACTGCCCGTCCGACTTTAGCTCCGTCCGGTGTAGTAAGACATATACTTCTATATATAGTTCCACGCTAGGTGCCTGCCCGGCCGACTTACAGAACGGCTCGGTATATAAAACAACTATTGTATGCTGGACTTATTTAATCATTTCATCATTAGTAGCAATGCTCGTATCATCTATGGATTACCTTTTTCATACACGACACCACCCAATTCACATACTCCTCCAAGGGCTCATCATCACTATCTCATAGCATGCCCTTCCCGGCCGTACCCGGCTCGGTCACAAGAAATTCAATCATACATACACATACATATACACGTAATACATTGCAAGCTTACTTATGACTTGTGTTCTTGACTTGTTACATTTATTATCCCTTCTTCCTCACGTGATTAAGAATACTCCTTTTTAACGATATAGTTATAGGTCTCAAAGACTTCCATCAGCATTATTGCCATGACGCGAGAATAATCATTCCATAGAGGGGAGAATAATACAAACAACACTAGCTTCTAAGAATAGAATATTCTTTGGGGCTGATTCGTGGTATTGTATTCGATAGGAATCGTGCAAAACAAAGAACGGTATAGTCTCACATACCTGGTATGCATCGCACCAGCTCTTAAGCCACGAAATTGCTACAATTCTTTAATCTACAATTGAAAATCAGTTCAATTGTTACTCACCACGCATCGTAGCTATTACTAACCATAATCTCCTAAATTTATGTGGTGCTTTCCATAGTCTTCCTCTTCTTAACCTTATCAAACATATTCATGGCACATGCAGCTCAACAATGATCATATCCCACGCTATTAGTGGTAATTAACTTGAACCCATAGCTTTCATTTACATTCTTATGAACTCTCACATGCATGCAATGGATTTTCAAGAATCCCTAAGAGAATGGGTGTAGGAACTTACCTTGCATGTTGGATAACTTAACTCTCTTTTCTTGGTTCTTTAATCCCTAAGTCTTGCCCTCGCTTTGGGTTTGCAAGAGAAGGAAACTCAACTAGGTTTTCTCTTTTGTTCCCCAATTCCTTGATTCTTTTTTTTTTTTTTTTCAGTTTAGAAATTGGAAGAGAGGGATTTGGTTGTTCAGATGTGAGAGCTTTGAGACAAGTCTTTTGGGGCTTTCTGCTATGTTCAAACTTAGAAAAATGAAGAAGGGATGGGTTTTGGGTCCCTTTTATAGGCCTAGGTGTAAGTGGCACACGGACCTGAAAATGTCAGAAATGCGATCGTATACCCGCCGCATACAGGGTATGCGGTCCGTATTTTGGTCGCAGATCTCACCTTAAAATCTGTCGCATTATGCGACGCAGAAGGGGCCAGAATGCGGTTCGCATTTCCAAAATGCGATCGCATTCTGGTCGCATTTTGGACATTGGTTTAGCCCAGTACTCTGTCTCATTTTGCGATGGAGGTTGTCAGATCTGCGGTCCGCATTCTCATTCTGCGATCCGCAAATTGGCCGCATTTCGAACGAAATCTCAGCCCAGGGTTCTGCCTCATTCTGCGATCCTGGTGCTGGATATGCGGTCCGCATATCTGGCTTTTCGACACTTTCTTCCTTTTTCTTAACTTTAAACCATTTTCCGGGCTATTGGTTCCTTTTACGTAAACTACCCTTTGGCATAATTAAATGTACGTATTTTACGGGTTGTAACACTCTCCCCCCTTTAGGAACATTCGTCCCCGAATGTATGGATCTATGAAAGGTAATATTACAGGGGGAGGGGTTTTAGCTTTTATAGGCTTCGTTCGGACGCCACAATCCCAGCATTAAATAAAAGGTAATTATGAGCTTCCGATTTACCTCATGGAAACGTTTCTCCCTCCAATGCGTTCTGCATCCCCTTGGCATTTCCACTATCATCTACCTTCCGAAACAGGTACGGGTATTTAGTTTTCATCTCTTCCTCCGCTTCCCATGTCATTTCCTCCACATTCCTGTTTCTCCACAACACCTTGACCGAAGCCACCTCCTTTGTTCTTAGCTTGCGAACCTGTCGGTCCAATATAGCCACCGATACTTCTTCGTATGTCAGATCCTCTGTGATCTGAATGTCTTGGATGGGAACGACCCGTGAAGGGTCTCCGATACACTTCCTCAACATGGACACATGGAATACCGGATGGACAAATTCCATTTCGGATGGCAATTCCAATTTATATGCAGCCTTTACAATTCGGCGAAGAACTTGATATGGACCGATGTACCTCGGGCTCAATTTACCTTTCTTCCCAAAACGCATGACACCCTTCATGGGTGAGACTTTCAGGAACACCCAGTCACCCATTTGAAATTCTAAATCACGACGTCGGACGTCGGAGTAGGACCTTTGCCTGCTTTGTGCAATTTTCCATCGTCCCTGTATTGCTTGCACTTTCTCCATGGCTTGATGGACCAAATCCGGTCCATATAGTTCAGTCTCGCCAACTTTGAACCACCCAATTGGCGATCTACACTTCCTCCCATACAATGCCTCATACGGGGCCATTTTATATGGAGGAACAGAGATTGGATGAGTATTAGGCAACACATCGATGCCAAACTCGATTTCCCCTTTCATGAGGAAGACCTGGGAGTTCACCTGGGAAGACATCCGGAAATTCATTAACTACCGGAATCGTCCGTGAGATAGGCGGTTCCGCCTCCGCATCCATAACGCGAATAAGGTGGTAGACACAACCTTTAGAGATCATCTTGCTTGCCTTAAGGTAGGGAATAAACCTACCTTTCGGCGTAACAACATTCCCCTCTCATTCAAGGATAGGTTCACTAGGAAATTGAAATTTAACCACCTTTGCATGACAATCGACACTGGCATAACATGATGCTAACCAGTCCATCCCCATTATCACATCAAAATCAATCATTTCTAACTCAATTAAATCTGCCGAGGTTGGACGATTACTGATCGTTACCGCAACCTCTATATACCTTCTTGGCAATTACGGAATCTCCTATTGGAGTGGATACCACAAAGGGATTGCATAATAATTCGGGTGCAATATCAAATTTATCAGCCACAAGGGGTGTAACATAAGGTAGATCCGGGAGTAATCAATGTATACACATCATAAGAAAGCACTGATAATATACCTGTAACAACATCCTGAGATGACTCAAGGTCCTGTCGACCTGCTAGAGCATATATTCTGTTTTGAACACCGCTCGAGCCCGGCATTGCACCGCCTGCCTCTGCCATGAATTGCTGGCTGCTGAGGACCTCGGGCTGGAGGTCGAATAGATAAGGAAGAACCACACACAGATCCGGTCTGCTGGGCCATACCAATTCCCCCTCTGTAAGGGCATTCCCGCATCATGTGACCAGGTTGTCCGTAGGAATAGCATACATCGAAACCTTGACGGCATATTCCCGAATGGGCCCTGCTGCACTGTCCACAATGTGGTGGTGGGGGTCGCATCTGACTAGTAGCCCTGTAATATGGCGAGCCTGATGCTCGCGAGTTCTGAAACTGTCAATGGGCACTAGATACAGGCGGTGCCGAGTTCCTCGAAGAATGGGGCCTTACACTACTTTTAGAATCACCAGAGTACTCGGCTACTCTTGGCCTCTTAGGCTGGTCCCTATCCTGCTCTCTATCTACCCTTTGTTGGCACTTACGATCCTCTAACGTCTGTGCATAAGCCAGAATACGAGAAATATCCATGCCCTCTATCAAGGACGCCGTAGTGCACTCGTTTATCAAGTGTGGCCCCAATCCATTCACAAACAGATGGACCCTATCGCCCATTTTGGCTACCATGTTGGGAGCATACCTCGCTAAGGAGTCAAACTGCATGTTGTACTCTCGCACGCTCATATTACCTTGTTTAAGGTTCAAGAATCTGTCAGCTCTGGCCCGTCGTACCTCAATGGGTAGGTAATGGCGAAGAAATGCTTCAGAAAATTCATTCCACACAGGTGGGGGAGCATTTGGACCCCTGGATCTCTCCCAACTATCATACCAGGAGACTGCTAAATCTCGTAACCGATAAGAAGCCAACTCTACTGCCTCTCTATCACTAGCATGCATAACCCGCAGTGTGCGGTGTATCTGATCAATAAAAGCTTGCGGGTCCTCTTTGGGGTCTGACCCAGTAAACACTGGGGGATCTAGATTAATAAATACATGGACTCTGGTACTACCTGGTTTATCAACTTCACCAGTATTCTGCCTCTAAGTCTGTGAAGCTACTATACTAGTCAAAAACTGGACCGCAGTCCGCAAGTCCTAGTCTGCAGCACAAGACAAGGGATCTGGAAATGTTGGGTGGCTTCTAATCTCCTCGGGGGAAGGAGGAGTAGATGAGGTTTGAGATGGCATCTCACTTTGAGGCTCACTTTGGCCTTCTCTAATTTGGGGCACTTGGCTAGTACCCTCTCCTGCCTCTATATCAAGTCGTCTATTACTCGTTTGCTTTCTAGTCGAAGGCATCACTGAAAAGAAAAAGAGGTGAGTATTAGAGATGAACACTTACGACTTAGCTTTAAGCACGATCTAGATTTTCGAAAGAAGGTAACATTCCTAATGTCAGGTAGCCTCCTGATTATAAAAATGTGGCGTGCAACACACCTATAATCAAGAACCTACTAGACACGGCTCATAGACAATTCCTAGGACACGACCTTGCTCTGATACCACTCCTTGTCACGCCCCGCCCGGTGGGCCTGCGACACGGGCACCGGACCCTGCTCGCAGAGTACCGGCGAACCCTTCATTTCAGCTATCTTATTATTTCACACAAAAAGATCATCTAATTGGACCTTTCATTGGGGTCACGCTTTCGTACACATACATACATACAAACATTCATGGAAACGTGTCACTATGTTTAGGCATAAGATTTACAAAACATAGATACACCTTGACACCTATTTATACATAGCCAATCACTGTCTACACACCACTGGTATTGTCTATTGAGCCTCTATTAGAACAGACATTAAACGTCTTAAGTCGGAATAGGGCACCGACACGCCCCAAGATGTCTATACAAATGCATACCAAAATGTAGCAAGCCCGAAGGATAGGTCTTGCCAATATCTGCTGAACTGGTGGCCTACTGAGGTGGGGGAGCTCCGTCTGCCAATCTATTAGGACCTGCAGCATGATATGCAGCGTCCACAGAGAATGGATGTCAGTACAGATAATGTACTGAGTATGTAAGACAGAAAACATAATGTAAGAACAACAGTATAAGCATCAGGATAAGAAATACATGACCTGTACCATCTGTATGCCTCTGAGGGCGGCTAACCATAGCATATTGGTGAGACATGCATTTACGTGTAACCTTTCTAACATTATCATATTCATACTCGTGTACATTATCATTATACACATCCTATACATACGCCTCCGTAGGCTTGCCAACTTCATATACGTTATTGACATTACACACATAACATAGTCGTTATTTTAAACCATTACATACGCCCCTGTAGGATCATAATCAAATACACATGCCTCTATGGGCCTTCTCATTATCTTCCCAATTGATCAGTGGTGACTGCCCATCCGAATCTAGTTCGGCTTGGTGTTTATATAATTGCACAATGGGTCCTACCCGGCCGACATATAGAACGGCTCGGTGTATAACTGCCCGTCCGACTTTAGCTCCGTCCGGTGTAGTAAGACAAATACTTCTATATATAGTTGCACGCTAGGTGCCTGCCGACTTACAGAACGGCTCGGTATATAAAACAACTATTGTATGTTGGACTTATTTAATCATTTCTTCATTAGCAGTAATGCTCGTATCATCTATGGATTACCTTTTTCATACACGACACCACCCAATTCACATACGCCTCCAAGGGCTCATCATCACTATTTCATAGCATGCCCTTCCAGGCCGTACCCGGCTCGGTCACAAGAAATTCAATCATACATACACATACATATACACGCAATACATTGCAAGCTTACTTATGACTTGTGTTCTTGACTTGTTACATTTATTATCCCTTCTTCCTCACGTGATTAAGAATACTCCTTTTTAACGATATAGTTATAGGTCTCAAAGACTTCCATCAGCATTATTACCATGACGCGAGAATAATCATTCCATAGAGGGGAGAATAACACAAACAACACTAGCTTCTAAGAATAGAATATTCTTTGGGGCTCATTCGTGGTATTGTATTCGATAGGAATCGTGCAAAAGAAAGAACGGTATAGTGTCACATACCTGGTATGCATCGCACCAGCTCTTAAGCCACGAAATTGCTACAATTCTTTAATCTACAATTGAAGATCAGTTCAATTGTTACTCACCACGCATTATAGCTATTACTAACCATAATCTCCTAAATTTATATGGTGCTTTCCATAGTCTTCCTCTTCTTAACCTTATCAAACATATTCATGGCACATGCAGCTCAACAATGATCATATCCCACGCTATTAGTGGTAATTAACTTGAACCCATAGCTTTCATTTACATTCTTATGAACTCTCAAATGCATGCAATGGATTTTCAAGAATCCCTAAGAGAATGGGTGTAGGAACTTACCTTGCATGTTGGACAATTTAACTCTCTTTTCTTGGTTCTTCAATCCCTAAGTCTTGCCCTCGCTTTGGGTTTGTAAGAGAAGGAAACTCAACTAGGGTTTCTCTTTTGTTCCCCAATTCCTTGATTATTTTTTTTTTCAGTTTAGAGTTTGGAAGAGAGGGATTTGGTTGTTCAGATGTGAGAGCTTTGAGAGAAGTCTTTTGGGGCTTTCTGCTATGTTCAGACTTAGAAAAATGAAGAAGGGATGGGTTTTGGGTCCCTTTTATAGGCCTAGCTGTAAGTGGCACACGGACCTGAAAATGTCAGAAATGCGATCGTATACCCATCGCATACAGGGTATGCGGTCCGCATTTTGGTCGCAGATCTCACCTTAAAATCTGTCGCATTATGCGACGCAGAAGGGGCCAGAATGCGGTTCGCATTTCCAAAATGCGATCGCATTCTGGTCGCATTTTGGACATTGGTTTAGCCCAGTACTCTGTCTCATTCTGCGATGGAGGGTATCAGATCTGCGGTCCGCATTCTCATTCTGCGGTCCGCATACTGGCCGCATTTCGGACGAAATCTCAGCCCAGGGTTCTGCCTCATTCTGCGATCCTGGTGCTGGATATGCGGTCCGCATATCTGGCTTTTCGACACTTTCTTCCTTTTTCTTAACTTTAAACCATTTTTCGGGCTATTGGTTCCGTTTACGTAAACTACCCTTTGGCATAATTAAATGTACGTATTTTACGGGTTGTAACAGTTTCCCTCCTTATGGAACGATTGATGTTGATGTTGCTTCTGTTATTCATATGTTATCAATGTTGTTGGTACTTCCTGATTCTTATAATTCATGATGAAGAGTTAGTCCTAATAAGGTGTGCTGAGGTTATCGACCTTACGTCACTCTGAGAGGTTCAGAATGTGATTCTAATGAGTCTAGCATGCATTATATATATGTACCTATTTTACTCTACCGAGCCGCGCTATAGTCGCCCGGGTACGGCACCTATTGTGCAACCATATATCAGTTGGGTTTTACTAAGCTCCATGTGGCTGGGTACGATTCTACTAAACCTTATGATGGTCGGGTACATTATTACCAAGCCTGTTACGGCCGGGTACGATATGATGATGATGATTCCCATAGAAGTGTATATTTTTAAAAGTATATGTATATATATGTATCACGCATTTCATGTCATCCGCCGTCAGAGGCACTCAAATGTTACAGGTTGTATATTCTCTATCCCTGCTTACATTACTGTATATATGCTTTCCTGACTTACATACTTAGCATTTTATTCGTACTGACGTCCTTTAATTTTGTGGATACTGCATGTCGTGCTATAGGTCCTGATGGACAGGTGGACAAAGCTCCCCTACCACAGTAGGCTGCCCAGTTCAACAGTTATTAGCGAGATCCCTTCTCCTGACTTGTCGTGGTCTTGGTATGCATTTTTGTTATAGACATTACGGGTATGTCGGGGCCCTGTTCCGGCAATGTTGCAGCACTTATTCCTTTAGAGGCTCATAGATAGGTGTCTACTCATGTATAGTTTGGATAGCCTTGTCGGCTGATTTTTGTTTTATAGTCTCCCATAGCAGCTTGTCGGCTCGTACCTTATATATAGCTTCATGACAGCCTTGTTGGCCCATGTTATATATGTTCATGCTGTTATCTATCATTGTTGATTGTTTAGGATTCATGTCTACCATTTATGTTCATCTCGTCGGCCTTTATGGATAATAAAAAGGTTAGATAAATGTATAGTGGTGCTCGGCAGGTATGGCCCAGGTGCCAGTCATGGGCCTCCAGTTTGGGTCATGACAATCTTGATACCAGAGCAAGTCTATCCTAGGGGTTGTCTATGAGTCATGTCTAGTAGAGTCTTAATTATGAATGTGTAGCGTGCCACATTTATAGTTAGGAGGCTACATGACATCTAGGCTTGTTACCTTCCTTCTGAATCTAGATCGTGCATAGATTTGAGTCGTAAGTGTTCGTCTCTAATATTCACCTTGTTTTCTTTTAGGGATGTCTTAGACTAGGAAGCAAGTGATTAGACAGCTTGATACAGGTGCGGGAGAGGGTACCAATCATGTGCCTCCAGCCAGAGCAGGCCAAAGTGAGGTTTAGACCGAGATGCCGTCTCATACCTCATCTACTCCATCTCCTCTAGAGGATATTGGGAGGGACCCAACACCTCTAGTTCCTCTGTCTGGCACTATAGACCAGGATATGCGCAGTGCAGTGTAGTTGTTGACTAGGTTGGTAGTTGCTCAGGCTTAGAGGCAGAATACTGGTGGTACTGACAAACCAGTTTGTGCGAGAGTTCATGATTTTATTAATTTGAACCCTCCAGTGTTTATCGGATCAGACCCCAAGGAGGACCCGCGGACTTTTATCGATCAGGTTAATCAGACACTACGGGTTATGCACGCTAGTGATACTGAGGTAGTAGAGTTGGCTTCTTATTGGTTACAGGAGTTAGCAATTTTCTAGGATGACACTTGGGAGAGATCCAGGTGTTCGAACGCTCCTCCAACTATGTGGAAGGACTTTTCTGAGGTCTTTCTTTGTCACTACTTGCTATCTGAGTTACGATGAGCTAGAGCTGATAAGCTCTTCAACTTCGACAAGGTATATAGGTGTTCGAGAATATAGTATGCAATTTGATTCTTTAGCAAGGTATGCTCCCTATATGTTGGCCGAGATGAGCAATAGGGTGCACCTGTTCGTGAACGGGTTGGGACCACATCTGATAAATGAGTGCACGATAGTCTCCTTGGTAGAGGGCGTGGATATTTCACGTATTCAAGGTTATGCTCAGACACTAGAGGATCCTAAGCGCCATCAAATGGCAGATAGGGAGCAGGATAGGGGCCAACATAAAAAAGGGCGAGATTCGCAGGGTATTCTTGTGACTCAGAGGTAGTTTCAGGCCCCAGTCCACGAGGAGTTTGGAGCTACCTTTAGCTAGTTCTCCTCCATCGTTTCAGAGGCCTCGGTATGATCGATCTATCCATTCTGGTCCAGGTCAGAGTTCGCGGGCATCAAGCTTGCAATATTCACCATCATATACATACGCCTCTGTGGGCCTCATCATCATCATACCCAACTGATCAGTGGTTTCACAATAGGTGCCGTACCCGGCCGACTATAGCGCGGCTCGGTAGAGTAAAATGGCCGTCGAATATAGCGCGACTCAGTAGAGTAAAAACATATACATATGTATAGTTGCACAATAGGTGCCATACCCGGCCGACTATAGCGCGGCTCGGTAGAGTAAAATAGATAATGCATGCTGAACTCATAGAAATCACACTTTCTGAACCTTTCAAAGTGACGTAAGGTCAAGGAAACAACACACATCGATCCTCCCATAGGAGTGGAAACAATATAAACGCTTCTAGCATCTAAGAGTAGAGTATCTTTGAGGGCTCGTTCATTGCATTATATATAATCAGAGTCATGCAAAAGAAGGAAAGGGACAGTCTCACATACCTTGTACACTCTGCACCAATTTCAAGCTATGCAACTGTCATACTCCTTAGTCTACAATAAAAGAAACGATTCTATCGTTATCCTCTAAGCGTTATAGTTATTATTAACCACAACCCTAAATTTATATGGGGTTTTCCACCACACCCTTCTTCCTCCAAAACTCCGCAAAATAGTAGTAAAACACGCAGCCCAACAGTTACGCAAAATCGATCACAACCCAGTCCGCTATAAGTGGAACTCACGGCTTCCGACCACCGTCCCGTGAGTTCTTACATGCATAGATCTAATTATCAAGAATTCCCAGGAGAAAGGATGTATGAAAGAGAGCAGTAACTTACCTCGCCTGTTGGATAACTCAGCCCTCTTCCTTGGTTCTTCAGCCTCTAGGCTTTACTCCCACTTAGGGCTTGAAAGAGAGGGAAAATCGATTAGGGCCTTTTCTTATTCTTCAATCTCTGGATTTCTCTCCCCAATTAGAACTTGAAGGAGAGGGAAAATTTATTTGGGTTTGTGTGGGATTTTTGAGAAGGGGTTGCAGGGGTTCTATTTCGTTTGGGAGGTCTGAGGTAAGGATGAAATAACTAAGTTTATAATCCCTTAAAAGTCCTCTCTTGGCCGACTTTGGAACTTTTATTCTTGTCCTTTAATTTGGCAAATAAGTGACGCACGTGCCTGTCACCTGCCAGTCTGCGATCGCATTTACGTCACAGAACCAACATGCGGTTCGCATTCTGGACGAGAATCTCGGCCCAGAAATCTGTCTCATTCTACGACATAGGAGGTCTGGTTTGTGGTCCGCGTTTTGGAAATGCGACCGCATATTGACCCATTCCTGACGTAGAAGTCTGCGATACATTAGGTACGATATGCGGTCCGCATTTTAGAAATGCGACCGCACTTATGACCGCATTTCTGGCATTGATCTTTGTCCAGAAATCTATCTTGGTCTGCGATTTCAGCGTGAGAAAATGCGGCTCGCATGAGGATTTTGCGGTAGCATACCCAGCTTTGCGAAGCCTTTTGCTCTTTTCTTGACTTTTTGAACTCTTTTCCGGTTCTTAGGCTTTATGTGTAGACTATCTTACGGCGCAATCTAACGTACGCAATTATGGGTTGTAACACTGTCCCCCCCCCCCCTTTAAGAACATTCGTCCTCGAATGTAAGGGTCTACGGGGATTTTACTCATTGTGGATTTCAGCCAAGTTTCCCTCATCAATAGAGGACGAACTTGCGAGTATTTAACTCAACGTATGGTCCTACAAGAGTATGCAACTTATGGACATGTACATTATCTGCATATTACCATTTTGTATTAAGAAGGAGTGTTCTCCAGTTATTGCTTACCTTATAAAGACGTTTCTCCCTTTAATGCATCATGCGTTCTCCCGGCACCCTCATTATCTCCATTCTGGAACAGGTAAGGGTAACTAGACTTCATCTCCTCCTCTGCTTCCCATGTCATTTCTTCGGTATTCTTGTTCCTCCACAATACCTTAACGGAAGCTACATCTTTTGTTCTTAGCTTGCAGACTTGTCGGTCTAGTATAGCCACTGGTACTTCTTCATATGATAGATCCTCTGTAATTTGTACATATTTGATAGGGACGACTCGAGAAGGGTCTCCAATACATTTCCTCAACATAGATACATGGAATACCGGATGGACAAGTTCCAATTCGGATGGTAATTCTAACTCATAAGCCACACGTCCTATTCGTGGAAAAATTTTATACGGACCGATATACCTTGGACTCAGCTTACCTTTCTTCCCAAAACGCATGACACCCTTCATTGGTGAGACCCTCAGTAACACCCAATCACCAACCTCAGACTCTAGATCACGACGTCGGACATCAGAATAGGACTTTTGCCTGCTTTGTGCCGTCTTCAATCGTTCCTGTATCACCTTCACCTTCTCGATGGCTTGGTGGATCAAATCTGGCCCATATAACTCAGTTTCACCTGTGTGCCCAAACCCTTCTGAAAAGACCTCCGAAAATTCGCCATAAATTGAGCTCCTCGGTCTGATATAATAGACACCGGTACCCCATGAAGTCTAACAATCTCCTTAATATACATCTACGCATAGTCTTCAGCTGTGTAGGTTATCTTAACTGGCAGAAAATGGGCACATTTTGTAAGTCGGTCAACTATTACCCAGATGGAGTCAAACTTGTGATAAGTGCTAGGTAATCCAATAATGAAGTCCATATTGATCACCTCCCATTTCCAGGTTGGAATTTCTATATTCTGAAGCAATCCACCGGGTTTCTGATGTTCTATCTTTACCTATTGACAATTGGGACAATGGGCTACAAATTCTACAATAGACTTCCTCATGCTATCCCACCAATACTGCTCTTTGACATCATGATACATCTTTGTCGAGCCGGGATGGATGGAATATCGGGATTGATGAATCTCATTCATAACCTTCTCTCGCAGCCCTGCCACATTAGGCACACATAATCGGCCCTGGTATCTCAGTGTTCCAGCTCCTCCAATCTCAAAAGCCGTAATTTTACACTATTGAACGCCCTCTCTCAATCGTACTAAGATAGGGTCTTCATATTGCCGTGCTTTTACCACGGCTACCAAGGATGATTATGATGTATTATGCACAGTAACACCTCCGTCCTCAGAGTCTAATAATCTGATTCTCATATTGGCCAGCTGATGAAGCTCTTTAGTCAATCCCCATCTACCCGCTTGAACGTGTACTAAGCTTCCCATTGACTTACGGCTGAGAGCGTCTGCCACAACATTGGCTTTACCGGAATGATACAATATCTCGACGTCGTAGTCTTTCAGTAATTCGAGCCAACGTCGCTGTCTCAAATTCAACTCCTTCTGATTGAAGATGTATAGCAAACTCTTGTGATCTGTGTAGATGTCAGCGTGGATGCCGTATAAGTAGTGCCGCCATATCTTCAAAGCATATATTACTGCAGCCAATTCCAAATCATGGGTTGGATAATTCTTTTCATGCTTCTTCAATTGTCTTGACGCGTAAGCAATCACCTTCCCATGTTGCATCAATACGCATCCCAAACCTACACCTGAAGCATCACAATATACCACATATCCTTCTGTTCCCTCTGGGAGAGTAAGCACTGGCGCGGAGATCAACCGATTCTTTAGCTCCTAGAATCTACCTTCACAAGCGTCGGACCATTGGAACTTGTTAGCTTTCTGTGTTAACTTGGTCAATGGTGCCGATATAGAGGAAAACCCTTCTACAAACCTCCTATAATGTCCTGCTAGCCCTAAAAAGCTGCGGACTTTTGACAGTGTTGTGGGTCTTGGCCAACTCTTCACTGCATCGATCTTCTGAGTGTCGACACTAATACCCTCGTCAGATATCACATGGCCTAGGAATGCTACTGAGTTCAGCCAGAATTCACATTTGGAGAGCTTCGTGTATAACTTGCGATCCCGAAGGGTCTGTAATACTATCCGCAAGTGGCCCGTATGTTCTGTCTTTGAATGGGAATACTCAAGAATGTCATCAATGAATACAATCACGAACACATCAAGATAAGGCCTGAATACGGTATTCATGAGATCTATAAAAGCTGCCGGGGCATTTGTTAGCCCGAACGACATCACCAAGTACTCGAAATGCCCATATCTTGTCCGAAAGGCTATTTTTGGAATATCCTTCTCCTTGACCCTCACCTGAAAATACCCTGAACGTAGGTCAATCTTGGAAAAATATTTGGCACCCTGAAGTTGGTCGAACAGGTCGACAATCCTTGGAAGTGGATATTTTATTCTTTATAGTAACCTTATTCAACTATCGATAATCGATACACATCCTCAACGACCCGTCTTTCTTCCGTACAAATAAGACTGGCGCACCCCAAGGTGAAGTGCTAGGCCTAATGAAGCCTTTGTCCAACAAGTCCTTCAACTGTACTTTCAATTCCCGTAATTCTGCTGGGGCCATTCTATACGGAGGAAGAGAAATTGGATGAGTGTCGGGCAACACATCGATGCCAAACTCGATTTCCCTTTCAGGAGGAAGACCTGGGAGTTCATCTGGAAAAACATCTGGAAATTCATTGACTACGGGAATTGATTGTCGAGTAGGCGATTTTACCTCCGCATCCTTAACGCGAACGAGATGATAAATGTACCCCTTTGAGATCATCTTCCTTGCCTTTGGATAGGAAATAAACCTACCTTTCGGCGAAACAATATTCCCCTTCCATTCAATGATGGGTTCACTAGGAAATTGAAATCTAACCATCTTCGTACGACAATCAACATTTGCATAGCATGAGGCCAACCAGTCCATTCCCATTATCACGTCGAAATCAACCATTGCTAACTCAAATAAATTCACCGAGGTTTGATGACTACAAATCGTCACGGGGCAACCTCTATATACCCTCCTAACGACCACAGAATTTCCTATTGGAGTAGATACCGCAAATCGTTTACTTATTAATTTAGGTTCCACGCCAAACTTATCAGCCACAAGGGTGTAACATATGATAATGTAGATCCCAGATCAATCAACGCATATACATCATAAGAAAATACAAACAGTGTACCTGTAACAACATCCGGAGACGACTCGAGATCCTGCCGACCTGCTAGAGCATAAATTTGATTTTGAGTACCACTCGGACTCGGCACTGCACCTCTACCCCTACCACGACCTGTCGACTGCTGGAAACCCCGTGCTGAAGGTCGAACTGATGAGGAAGAACCAGACGCAGATCCAGTCGGCTGAACCATACCATCACCTCCTCTATTAGGACAATCCCGCCTTATATGGCTAGGCTGTCAACAAGAATAGCATACATAGAAACCTCGACGACATAGTCCAAAATGGGCCTTGCCGCACTGATCACAACATGGTGTTGGGGACCTTGACTGACTAATATCCCTGTGATGTTGCAAGCTGATGCCCGCGAACTCTAACCTGGACCCGAATAGGTAAGTCGATCATATCGAGGTCTCTGAAACTGTGGAGGGGCACTAGCTATAGGTGGCATCGAACTCCTCGAAGACTGGGGCCTGACACTACCTTCGAAGTCACCAGAATACCCTGCAAATCTCGTTTTCTTATGCTGGCTCCTATCCTGCTCCCTATCTGCCCTCTGCTGGCGCTTACGATCCTCCAGGGTCTGGGCATAAGCCTGAATATGAGAAATATCCATGCCCTCTATCAAGGAGGCTGTCGTGCACTCAATTATCAGATGGGGTCCCAATCCATTCACGAACAAATGAACCCTATCACTCATTTCGACCACCATATGAGGAGCATACCTTGCTAAAGAATCAAACTGCATACTGAACTCTCGCACACTCATGTTACCTCGTCTAAGGTTCAAGAATTTATCAGCTCTGGCTCGTCGTATCTCAACTGGAAAGTAGTGACGGAGAAACGCCTCAGAAAATTCCTTCCACACAGGTGGGGGAGCATTCGGACCCCTGGATCTTTCCCAACTATCGTACCAGAAAACTGCTAAATCCCGTAACCGATAAGAAGCCAACTCTACTGCCTCCGTATCACTAGCATGCATAACCAGTGTACGATGAATCTGATCAATAAAAGTCTGTGGGTCCTCATGGGGTCTGACCCGGTAAACACTGGGGGATCGAGATTGATAAAATCACGAACTCTAGCACTAACCGGTCTATCAGTAGCACCGGTATTCTGCCTCTGAGTCTGAGAAGCTACCAAGCTGGTCAACAACTGCACCGCAGTCTGCAAGTCTTGGTCTGTAGTACCAGATAGAGGAACTGGAGATGCTGGGTGGCTTCTAATGTCCTCTAGGGAAGGCGGAGTGGATGAGGTCCGAGACGGCATCTCACTCTGAGGCTCACTTTGGCCTTCTCTAGCTTGGGGCACCTGACTGGTACCCTCTCCCGCATCTGTACCAAGCCGTCCACTAGTTGTTTGCTTCCTAGTCGAAGGCATCGCTGAAGGAAAAAAAGGCGAATGTTAGGGACGAACACTTACGACTCAACTCTACGCACGATCTAGATTTAGGAAGAAAGTAACAACCCTAAATGTCAAGCAGCCTCCTGATTATAAATGTGGCGCGCTACACATCCATAATCAAGACTTTACTAGACACAGTTCATAGACAATCCCTAGGACAGACCTGCTCTGATACCAAATTTGTCACGACCCAAGCCGGAGGGCCGCGACTAGCACCCGGACCCTATTCGCCGAGTGCCGACGTACCTGTCATCAAACCTCTCTTACTGTCTATAAGGATGGCGAGATCAGGATAAATAGCAAACAATAATCCTTATCAACCCAAACTTTCCGATAATAACATGTACATACATATATAACATGGCCAACAAGGCTGTTATGCAAAAATTATACAACAAAAATACTTTTGCCGACAAAGCAATTTCGCTATACAAAAGTCAACCCCTTGTCTATGAGCCTCTACAGGAAGACAAGTAATGCAACCTGTGTCGGAACAGGGCCCCGACATACCCATAATGCCTATAACAAAATACATACCAAGACCACGACAAGTCCGGAGAAGGGATCTCACCAATATCCGCTGAACTGGACAGCCTACTATGGTGGGGGAGCCTCGTCTATATGTCTATCCGAACCTGCAGCACGACATGCAGCGTCCACAAACAAAAGGACATCATTACGAATAAAGTACTGAGTATGCAAGACAGGAAAACATAACATAAGAACAATATTATGCGTCGAGATAAGAAGCATACAACCTGTACCATCTGAGTGCCTCTGAGGGCGACTAACCATGAAATGCCTGATGTGCATATGCATATACTTATATCCTTTGTAAAATCATCATATATATATATATATATACACACCTCTGTGGGCCTCATCACCATCATATACATACGCCTCTATGGGCCTTATCATCATCATACCCAACTGATCAGTGGTTGCACAATAGGTGCCGTACCCGGCCGACTATAGCGTGGCTCGGTAGAGTCAAATAGCTGTCGACTATAGCGCGACTCAGTAGAGTAAAAACATATACATATGTATAGTTGCACAATAGGTGCCATACCAGGCCGACTATAGCGCGGCTCGGTAGAGTAAAATAGAAATTGCATGCTGAACTCATAGAAATCACACTTTCTGAACCTTTCAAAATGACGTAAGGTCGATGAAATAACACACATCAATCCTCCCATAGGAGGGGAAACAATATAAACGCTTCTAGCTTCTAAGAGTAGAGTATCTTTGAGGGCTCGTTCATTGCATTGTATATAATCAGAGTCGTGCAAAAGAAGGAAAGGGACAGTCTCACATACCTTGTACACTCTGCACCAATTTCAAGCTATGTAACTGTCATACTCCTTAGTCTACAATAAAAGAAACGATTCTATCGTTATCCTCTAAGCGTTATAGTAATTATTAACCACAACCCTAAATTTATATGGGGTTTTCCCCCACACCCTTCTTCCTCCAAAACTCCACAAAATAGTAGTAAAACACGCAGCCCAACAGTTAGGCAAAACCGATCACAACCCAGTCCGCTATAAGTGGAACTCACGGCTTCCGACCAGCGTCCCGTGAGTACTTACATGCATAGAACTAATTATCAAGAATTCCCAGGAGAAAGGATGTATGAAAGAGATCAATAACTTACCTCGCCTGTTGGATAACTCAGCCCTCTTCCTTGGTTCTTCAGCCTCTAGGTTTTACTCCCACTTAGGGCTTGAAAGAGAGGGAAAATCGGTTAGGGCCTTTTCTTAGTTCTTCAATCTCTGGATTTCTCTCCCCAATTAGAACTTGAAGGAGAGGGAAAATTGATTCGGGTTTGTGTGGGATTTTTGAGAAGGGGTTGCAGGGGTTCTATTTCGTTTGGGAGGTCTGAGGTAAGGACGAAATAACTAAGTTTATAATCCCTTAAAAGTCCTCTCTTGGCCGACTTTGGAACTTTTATTCTTGTCCTTTAATTTGGCAAATAAGTGGCACGTGCCTGTCGCTTACCAGTCTGCGATCGCATTTATGTCGCAGAACCAACATGCGGTTCGCATTCTGGACGCAAATCTCAGCCCAGAAATTTGTCTCATTCTACGACATAGGAGGTCTGGTTTGCGGTACGCGTTTTGGAAATGCGACCGCATATTGACCGCATTCCTGACGTAGATTTCTGCCAAGAAATCTGTTTCAGTCTGCGATACATTAGGTATGATATGCGGTCCGCATTTTAGAAATGCGACCGCACTTATGACCGCATTTCTGGCATTGATCTTTGTCCAGAAATTTGTCTTGGTCTGTGATTTCAGCGTGAGAAAATGCAGCTCGCATGAGGATTTTGCGGTAGCATACCCAGGTTTGCGAAGCCTTTTGCTCTTTTCTTGACTTTTTACGGTTCTTAGGCATTATATGTAGACTATCTTACGGTGCAATCTAACGTACGCAATTATGGATTGTAACACTAGTAGAGTTAGAGATGCAATACCGAGTTTGAGCGATACTCAAAATCGAACCTATGCTCTAGTAGGTCGACATGATCTCGAGTTATCTCCGGATGTTGTTATAGGTATATTGTTTTTGTTTTCTTATGATCTATATGCGCTGATTGATCCGGGATATACATTATCATACTTTACACCCTTTGTGGCTAATAAGTTTGGCGTGGAACCTGAATCGATAAGTGAACCACTTATAGTATCCACTCCGATTAGAGATTCTGTGATTGCTAGAGGGTATATAGAGGTTGCACATTGATGATTTGTAGTCGTGAAACCTCAGTGAATATATTTGAGTTAGAAATGGTTGATTTCGATGTGATAATGGGAATGGATTGGTTGGCATCTTGTTATGCAACTGTTGATTGTCGTAGATGGCTAGGTTTCAGTTTCCCAGCGAACCCGTCATTGAATGGAATGGGAATATTGCTACACCGAAAGGTAGGTTTATTTCCTATCTTAAGGCAAGGAAGATGATCTCAAAAGGTTACATTTATCATCTCGTTCGCGTTAGAGATGCGGAGACGAAGCTGCCTACTTTTCAATCAATTCCCCTGGTCAATGAATTTCCAGACGTTTTCCTAGATGAACTCCAAGGCCTTCCTCCTGAAAGAGAGATTGAGTTTAGCATTGATGTGTTGCCTGACACTCAGCCGATCTCTATCCCTCGTACAGGATGGACCCGGCAGAGTTGCCAAAGTTGAAGACGTAGTTGAAAGACTTGTTGGATATGGGCTTCATTAGGCCTAACACTTCACCTTGGGGTGTGTCAATCTTGCTCGTGTGGAAGAAATACGGGTCATTAAGGATGTGTATCGATTATCGACAGTTGAATAAGGTTACTGTAATGAACAAGTATCCGCTTCTGAGGATTTATGACTTATTTGAATAACTCCAGGGTGCCAAGTATTTCTCCAAGATTGATTTACGTTTAGGGTATTATCAGGTGAGGGCTAAGGAGAAGGATATTCTGAAGATGGCCTTCCGAACAAGATATGGGCACTTTGAGTTCTTGGTGATGTCGTTCGGGCTAACAATATGCCCCAAAAACTTTTATGGATCTCATGAATAGTGTATTCAGACTCTATCTTGACGTTTTCGTGATCGTATTCATTGATGACATTCTGGTGTATTCTTGTTCGGAGGCGGAACATGCGGGCCACTTGCGGATAGTAACAGACCCTTCAGGATTGTAAGTTATATGCTAAGCTTTGAAAATGTGAATTTTAGCTGAACTTAGTAGCATTCCTTGGCCATGTGATATCTGACAAGGGTATTAGTGTCGACACTCGGAAGATCGATGCACTAATGAATTGGCCGAGACCTACAACATCGTCAGAAGTCTGCAGCTTCCTGGGACTAGCAGGATATTATAGGCAGTTTGTAGAAGGGTTTTTCTCTATATAACTAAGTTAATGCAGAAAGCTACCAAATTCCAGTGGTCTGACGCTTGTGAACATAGTTTTTAGGAGTTGAAGAATCGATTGACATCCGTGCCAGTGCTCACTCCCCTAGAAGGAACAAAAGGTTATGTGATATTGTGATGCCTCAGGTATAGGTTTGGGGTGCGTATTGATGCAACGTGGGAAGGTGATTGCATATGCATCGAAACAATTGAAGAAACATGAAAGAATTACCCGACTCATAATTTGGAATTGGCTGTAGTAATATATGATTTGAAGATATGGTGGCACTATTTATATGGCATTCATGTTGACATCTACACAGATCACAAGAATTTAAAATACATCTTCAAGCCAAAGGAGTTGAATTTGAGGCAGCATAGGCGGCTTGAATTACTAAAAGACTATGATGTCGAGATATTGTACCATCCTGGTAAAGCCAATGTTGTGGAAGATACTCTCATCCGTAAGTCAATGGGAAGCTTAGTACACATTGAGGCGGGTAGACAAGGGTTGAGTAAAGAGCTTCATCAACTGGCCAATATAAGAATCGAATTGTTAGACTCTAATGACAGAGGTGCTACTACACAAAATACAACAGAATAGTCTTTGGTAGCCGAGGTAACTGCACGGTAATATGAAGACCCTACCTTAGTACGATTGAGAGAGGGCATTCAGAAGCGTAAATTACGACTTTCGAGATCGGAGGAGATGGAGCACTAAGATACCAGGGTCGATTATGTGTGCCTAATGTGGCAGGGTTGCAAGAGAAGATTATGATTGAGATACATCAGTCTTGATATTCCATCCATCTCGGCTCGACAAATATATATTATGACGTTAAGGAGCTGTATTGGTGGGACAACATGAAGAAGGCTATTGCAAAATTTGTAGCCCATTGTCCTAATTGTCAACAAGTAAAGATCGAGCATCAGAGACCCGGTGGATTGATTTAGAATATAGAGATTTCGACCTAGAAATGGGAGGTGATCAATATGGACTTGATTATTGGATTACCTCGCTCTTATCATACGTTTGAATCCATCTGGGTGATAGCTGATCGACTTACAAAATTTGCCCATTTTCTACCTGTTAAGACAACTTACACAGCTGAAGATTATTCGAGGCTGTATATCAAGGAGATTGTTAGGCTTTATGGTGTGCCGGTATCAATTATATCAGACCGAGGAGCTCAATTTACGGCTAACTTTTGGAGGTCATTTCAGAAGGGTTTAGGCACACAAATGAATCTCAGCACTGCATTCCGTATGCAGACTAACAGACAGGCTGAGCGTATCATTCAAAAACTCGAAGATATGCTACGAGCATGAGTTCTAGATTTCAAGGGTAATTGGGATGACCATCTGCCAGTCATGGAATTCGCCTACAATAATAGCTACCATTTCAGTGTTAAAATGGCCCCGTACTCGACACAAGTGATGACTACTGGGATTTTCCTAGATGGATGCCCACACCTTCAGGAATGGTTTCTGTTAGTAGTGCTTGGAAAATCTTGAGGCATAGGTCACCTACAAATCAAGATTACAGTAAGCTGTGGACTAAAGGTTTACCATTTAAAATATCTTTCTTTCTATGGAGATTGTGGAAAGGGAAGATTGCAATATTTGACTAGTGGAGGAGATGGGGTTATATGGTAGTGTCCAAGTGCTGGTGCTGTTCACAACCGCATGAGGATTCATTTCAGCATTTGTTCTTAATTAGTGAAACTTCAAACAAGGTATGGAAGACTTTCCTTCAGGCAATAGGATTGATGGTAAATATGATACACGTACATCAAGTAATAAGAGCATGGTGGAATGCAAAATGTTGTCCAAAACTCAAGCCAGTATTCCAAGCAGTACCAGTGGTAATCACAAGGAACTTTGGAAGAGGAGAATACAATGAAACATAGAGGTATAGTGTCTTGCAGTAGGGTGCTTCATGAGGTGAACCAGACACTAAATTATCTAGCTAAGGTGAGGTATCCATGGCTTTCAGACATTCCCCTTTTATGGCCAGCTCTTATCAGATTCTTAGAGGATTACAAACCATATGTTGTAACCAAGAGAGTGACATGTCAGCTTCCTAAAGAAGGGTGGTTCAAGTGCAACACTGATGGTGCATCGAGAGGAAACCCTGGACCAAGCTCATATGGATTTTGTATTCGAGATCATGTAGGTGATTTGGTGTTTTCAAAGGCTAGTGAAATAGGGGAAGCCACCAATATAGTGGCAGAAGCAAAAGCTATTTGCGAGGGGCTGGCATACTGTGTGGAAAGAAAATTGCATCCATTGATTATGTAGACTGATTCCTTGGTGATGAAGAAGACAATTGATAGGGAATGGAAACTCCATGATGTATAGGGGCTGAATTGAGGAAGCTCGAGGAGATAAAGAGCAACTACAATGTGCTCTTTCAGCATGTTCTAAGGGAAGGGAACATTGTTGCCGATTGTCTTGCTAACCTAGCTTTCTTTTTTACAGGTACACTCACATCTCAGTCGTTTCATGAATTTCCAATTGAAGCAAAAAAAAAGTGATCAACATGGACAAATCACAAGTTCCTAACCTTAGGGTTAGGATTGCAAAGAGAGGAGAACCTGATTGACGAGCATATCAGATAATGCTATGCCTATACTTGCTTCATACTTCTGGTATTTGTGTTTTCTGGGTGCTGCTACAAAACTACCCAAAGGTATTAGCATGCCATCATGTTCACCCTGGGGTGGTTGGTAGCATTCAAAACAGGCAAGGAAAGCAGGCTACCAATATCCTCTAATACAAGCCCGCACTCAGGCACCTTCCAAGCAGTGGAATCGACTAGTGTTACATTGGTGTAACACACCCTCATCACATTTGGAGGCTCCTCATCCTACAGCCACTGGAGTTTCTACTACTTCCATACTACACTAAAGAACAAAACAACAGGCGCTCGGTAGTTCATTAGGAATTCTTAGTTCCTTTTTATCAAAACAATGCTACAGACCATAGCCAGCACATAACCCACTGCAGCACCACCAAATGCAAAAGGAAATCAATAGTCCAATAAAACTTACCCAAAAAGTTCTAGATATAGGCTCAGATTAATAAGGCATCTGCATAGCTTAGCCAAATATCACTTGCAGGATCCAATTAACACTTGGATACGCTTTGCGGATTCTCCTGCACAAATACATCTGATATCACAAATTCATTTACAGGATCCTATTAACACTTGAAGGTATATAGTGTCTGTTAGCTGTTTTATCTATTCCCAGCATGTTACCATGCTCATTCTGGGGGTGGTTCGACAACTAACAGCACCAATACTTAAACAATGCAATGTTCTTTATACAACAGGGAGCTTCTGTAATTATTTTGTCATTTGCATACACTTTTGGGTCAACTGTCTTATGGCTTGTGGGAATTCAATCGAGCTTAGTTGTTTGGTTGATGGAAATTAGCCACTTCAAACTTGTCGTACGCAAAGGAAGATCAAACGTATGTGCTCTACACCAACTACGACGCTGGAATTTCGGTTTCCAGCACCAAAGTAAAGATATCCAAACTGCAACACTTTTCGACTTGTGGATTTTAACATACCTATTCTTCTGGATTGCAAAATATGGCTCCTAGTGAGAGCTTTGTTGGTGGGACATGGAATTTTTTGCAATTGGTGTGTAAATTCATTGTCGATAGCCACAACTGGATGTTTCAAATTAGTAGCTTTGTACTTTCAATTCATCAGTACGCTACTGCTCCCCAGCTTTCTTTGTTTTTATTTTTTCTTTTATTTGGACATTGTGTAATATTGACCCAATTTGGGACTTATTATATATATCAGCTACTAGGTGAATAACCTAGTAGTCTATTTGCTTAAAAAAAATGGCCCCCTACGAGGCGTTATATGGGAGGAGATATAGATCACCGGTTGGATGGTTCGAAGATGGCGAAACAGAATTATATGGGTCAGATTTGATTCACCAAGCCATTGAGAAGGTGAAAGTGATACATGAACGATTGAGGACAGTGCAAAGCAGGCAAAAATCTTATTTTGATATCCGATGTCGTGATCTGGAGTTTGAGGTTGGTGATTGGGTTTTCCTGAGGATCTCACCGATGAAGGGAGTTATGCATTTTGGGAAGAAAGGTAAGCTGAGTCCATGGTATATCGGGCCGTACAAGATTCTTCGATGAATTGGACATGTTGCTGATGAGTTAGAATTGCCATCTGAATTGGAATTTGTCCACCTGGTATTCCATGTATCTATGTTGAGGAAATGTATTATGGACCCTTCTCGAGTCATCCCTATCAAAGATGTACAAGTTACAGAGGATCTATCATATGAAGAAGTGCCAGTGGCTATATTAGATTGACAAATCCGTAAGCTGATAACAAAGGATGTAGCTTCCGTCAAAGTATTATGGAGAAACAAGAATACAGAAGAGATGAAAGGGGAAGCGGAAGAGGAGATGAAGTCTAAATACCCTTACCTGTTCCTGATTGAACATAACGAGGATGCCAGGGGAACGCAAGATGCGATGGAAGCTCTATGAGGTAAACAATAGCTTGAGAATACTCTTCCTTAATACAAAATGGTGATGTGATGTTAATGTACATATCCATAATGCTTTGTATAGCCTTGAGGTCGTAGGTTTGGTTTAACTGCTTGCAATTTTGGCTAGAGTCCATTTTATAGGGGAAACTCGATCGGAAATTTTCGTCGGAATCCATGATGAGTTAGACTCCCCATAAACCCTTACATTCGAGGATGAATGTTCCTAAGGGGGGAGGGTGTTACAACACATATTCGCGTACGTTAAATCACGTTGTAAGTTAGTCGATGTAAATACAGGAAGATATTATCTTTGAGATGACACGAAGTTAATCCTATTGGTCTTAAATGATTCAAGGGTGTATAAGAATGGTTAACAAGTATTTCATCAAGGATGAGGTAACTAAACTTCTAAATATAGGGTCTATTCGGGAGGTTAAATACCCGGATTGGTTGGCAAACATAGCGGTAGTCCCTAAAAAAGGGAATAAATTAAGAATGTGTATAGATTATAAAAACTTGAATAAAGCATGTCCAAAAAACTCTTTTGCCTTACCCATCATCGATCGCATGATCGATGCTACTACCGGTCATGAGACCCTTAGTTTTCTCGACGCATACTCCGACTACAACCAAATACGGATGGACCCATGTGTCAGGAAAAAACTTACTTCATCACTAAATATGGCACATACTGTTACAATGTAATGCTATTTGGGTTAAAAAATGCTAGAGCCACATACCAACGTTGAGTAAACCGAATGTTCGAGAAACAACTAGGAAAGATAATGGAGGTTTATATTGCCGAAATGTTAGTAAAATACCTGCGAGCAGAGGACCATTTAAACCATTTGCGGGAAACATTCAGTGTATTGAAGCAGTACAAGATGAAGTTGAACCCGGAAAAGTGCGTGTTTGGTGTGGGTTCAGGTAAATTCCTCGGATTCATGGTCTTGAATCGAGGAATCGAGATCAACCCTGAAAAGATCAAGGCTATCGAGGATATCACAGTCGTAGATAATGTGAAAGTCATGCAAAAGTTGACCGAACGGATAGCCGCTTTAGGGCGATTCATTTCGAGGTCGTGCGATAAAAGCTACCGGTTCTTCGCTATATTGAAAAAGAAGAACAATTTTTCATGGACTCCGGATGCCACCATGTTTTGGAAGAACTCAAAAGGTATTTATCGAGCCCGCCGTTGCTTCATACACCAAAGACGGACGAACAACTGTACCATTACCTAGCAGTCTCAGAGATAGCGGTAAGCGGAGTCCTAGTCCGAGAAGAACAAGGTACACAATTTCTGATTTATTATGTCAGTAGAACCTTAGGCGAAGCCGAGACTAGGTATCCTCACTTGGAAAAACTGGCACTCTATTTGCTAAGCGCTTCTAGGAAACGGAAACCGTATTTTCAATGTCATCCCATATGCGTCGTAACAACATACCCACTAAGAAATATGATGCATAAGCCCGAGCTCTCAGGTCGATTGGCCAAATGGGCCATAGAAATAAGTGGGTTCGACATTGAATATCGACCTCGAACTGCCATTAAATCTCAGGTGTTGGCAGACTTTGTAGCCGATTTTACACCAGCCCTAATACCCGAGGTCAAAAGAGAGTTGTTAGCTGGCTCAGGAAATCCTTCAGGAATATGGACCCTTTTCAAAGATGGTGTCTCGAACGCAAAGGGATCCGAACTTGGCATCGTGTTGAAGCCACCAACTGGTAACATAATTCGACAATCTATTAAGATTGTGAAACTGACTAACAACGAGGAAAAATATGAAGCCATGATTGCAGGTCTAGAACTGGCCAAGAGCTTGGGAGAAGAAGTGATCGAAGCCAAGTGTGACTCCCTTCTTGTGGTAAATCAAGTCAATGGAACGTTCGAGGTTAGGGAAGGGCGAATGCAGAGATACTTAGACAAACTGCAAGTGACGTTGCATTGGTTCAAAGAATGGACCTTACAACATATACCTCGGGATCAAAATAGCGAGGCCGATGCCCTCGCCAGCTTGGGGTCGTCGATCGAAGACAACAAGTTCGACTCGGGAAAGGTCGTACAACTCATGAGGTCAGTAGTGGAAGAAGGCCACGCTGAGATCAATTCGACAAGTCTAACATGGGATTGGAGGAACGAATACATGGAATATCTCAGTTCCGGCGAACTCCCCTCAGATCCAAAAGAGTTGAGAGCCCTGCATACGAAGGCGACCCGATTCAGCTTGTCCGAGGACGGAACCTTGATCAGAAGAACATTTGACAGCCCACTCGCAATATGTTTGGGACTGGGCGACACTGAGTACATTTTAAGGAAAATCCATGAAGGTACTTGCGGGAACCATTCCGGCGCCGAGCCGCTAATTTGGAAAATAATCAGAGCCGTTTATTATTGGGTCAACATGGAAAAAGACGCAAAGGAGTTCGTTCGAAAATGTGACAAATACCAAAGGCACGCCTCGATGATCGATCAACCTGGGGAGAGACTCCACTCAGTCCTATCACCATGGTCGTTCATGAAATGGGGGATGGACATCATTGGCCCTCTTCCGTACACACCAGGTAAAGCTCAATTTATACTATTTATGACTAATTATTTTTCTAAATGGGTGGAAGTGCAGGCATATGAGAAGGTTAAGGAAAAAGAAGTGATCGATTTCATTTGGGATCACATCATATGCCGATTTGGAATGCCAGCCGAGATCGTATGCGACAACGGGAAGCAATTCACCGGTAGCAAAGTGACAAAATTCCTCGAAGATCAGAAGATCAAAAGGATCCTATAGACACCTTACCACCCTAATGGGAATGGACAAGCCGAATCTACCAACAAAACCGTAATTCATAATCTCAAAAAGAGATTAACCGATGCCAAAGGGAGATGGAAGGAAATATTACCCGAAGTCCTATGGGCATATCGTGCGACCGAGAAATCCAGCACCCGAGCCACCCCGTTCCTTCTGGTTTATGGCGCCGAAGCTTTGATACCAGTCGAGGTCGGGGAACCAAGTGTTAGGTTCTGGTATGCGACAGAGGAATCGAACTACGAAGCCATGAATACGAACTTGCAACTATTAGATGAAAGACGTGAAGCCGCCCTTGTTCGACTAGCTGCTGAAAAGCAAAGGATCGAAAGGTATTATAACAGAAGGACCAACCTTCGATATTTCAATGTCGGGGACTTAGTAGTAAGGAAGGTTACACCAAACACACGGAATCTGAACGAAGGGAAGCTGGGACCAAATTGGGAAGGACCTTATTGTATCATTAAAATCACCAGAAAAGGATCCTACAAGCTCGGAACAATGGATGGTAAACAACTACCAAACAACTGGAACGTCACTTAAAACGGTATTATTGGAAGGTACGATCCTGTTCTTTATTTTTATTTGCATTACGAACTAACATTTGCAGGTATCAAATGAGGTACCCTGGATCGAGGGATACGGTATATTAAGTTTGAAAGCACGCGTTGCACTCTTTTTCCCTTGAACCGGTTTTATCCCAAAATGGGTTTTATGGCAAGTTTTTTAATGAGGAAACTAGTAAATCGTGCTAACTTAGATTCGAAGGCCGATAGCAAATCGGTGACGACAGTATTCGAAGCCTATCTTCAATCGATCCTGAATACTGGGTGGGGGGGGCACTTTAGCTTGGAAAGATATTTTAGAATTGAAGGGTCAAAGATTAATAAGATTCGATGTAAGGGCCAAACAGTCAAATGAATCGTGCCTAAATAGATGGATCGAACCCTAACACAAATTGTACACATGCATTACTATTATGAACAAGAATAGAGAAAAGTCTCTTGTATACAAATGTCCTGCTTCTGATCAAACGAGCCCAAGGGCCACTTTAATTTTAGTTCGAACAACCATTCTCTTTCTCGAGGACTTGTCCGAAAAACAAACTTATTTGAGGGGGGATGAGACCTATTAAGGAAAACCCCGAACTTTAAAGGCTAAGGCCGTTTCGAGTTAATAGAACTCGAGGGGAGATAAGACCTATTAAGGCAAACCCCGAACTTTAAAGGCTAAGGCCGTTTCGAGTTAATAGAACTTGGGGGGATATAGGACCTATTAGGCAACCCTCCGAATTAAAAGGTTAAGGCCATACCAAGTTTATAGTATTCGAGGGTTAAGGTATTTCGAGTTAGCAGAACTCGAGGGAATATAAGACCTATTGGGCAACCCCCGAATTAAAAGGTTAAGGCCATACTAAGTTAATAGTATTCGAGGGCTAAGGTATTTTCGAAAGTTGCAAAAAGAAAGCTTTGCAATAGTATTCGAGGGCTAAGGTATTTCGAAAGTTGCAAAAAGAAAGCTTTACATATATACATCAAAGATCCCTTTCACAAAATCGAGCAACCTCGATACACAATATTAAACATGGGAAAAGATAAAACTTGGTCAGGAACGAGTTTGTCTCAACTGGATCCCACCTCGATATTAGGATTTCCGAGGTCGTCTCATTCTTCAGATCCGACTGAATCCTCGGAATCATCCTCCTTAGAAACGCTAATTTTCTGGCTTCGGCTTCGACTATCTTGGCATCTTTGATCTCCGCCGATAAATCAAAGCCTCGAGCATGAATTTCTTCAAGGACAAGTCTGCGAGATTGCATCTCATATGGTCAACCGTATTCCTTGATTCATCTTGAGCAGCTTTAGCATCGGCCTTATATTGAGCCACCAGTTCATCAGCTTCGGCTTTGACCACGGCAACTTCCGACTTGGCCGTCTTTAGCTCTTTAGCCATATTATCTCGATCTGAGATAATCGTGCTGATCCGAGATTGGAGGTCGTCGGTATTCCCGGTTTGAGCCTCGACTTTCTCCTTTGCCTCTCTAAGCTGAGCCTCTGTTGAAGCTAACTGTGCCTGAAATGTCTCTTTTTCCAAGGCCAGCTGATCCATCTTGCTCCTCCACTCGTCAGCCTCGGCTCTAACCACACTTATTTCATATCGAAGTTGATTAATCTGATCAAGTTTTTGCTCTACTTGCTCGACCAAGCCAGCAGTATCCTTCCGGGTAAGCTCCAGTTCGGCACAGAGGTTCATCATCTCCCCTTCGAGCCGTTCGTAGCGTTTTGACTCTTCCCGGAATCGTAGAAAGGCTTCATGGTGAAGTACCGAGGCCTGCAAGCATAAATGAAGATGTTATGATTACTTGAAATTTTAAAGTACATAACAAAGGAAATTGAATAGAGCTTATCGGAAGTTACCCGATTCAACACCTGTTGAGCTTCATTGAACAAGCAGGGCACATCCACCTCGTTCATTTTTTCCTGATCCTCCTCGGTCACCAAGCACCGAAGATAACTGGCCACCCCGACGGGGGCGGAAAGAACCCGGGCATTCTCGGGAATGGTGAAAGATATGGATCATATTCGATCAGGGTAAACGCTCGGCGCGGGAAATCGATCGACCAATTTTGGACTGAAGGAAATCCCGCTTGTTTCGGTGGATAAGATCTTCCTCGGTACCTCTAAATTACCGATCCCAAGAACATCTTCCGCGGACACCGAATCCACACCATCAAAAAAACCACGGAAAGGGTCTTTAGATCTATGATCTCCGTCCGGGGAACGTTCTTTTGCCATTTGGGCCTCGTTGAACGTTGATTCCGAGAAAGAGGGCGAATCAACCATCTCAATCGGACCCAAGACTCCCAGCAGTGCTCTCCTCGTATCTGGGGAAGCCCCAGTTCTTTTCTCCATCCCGGGTCCTCCAACTTGGCGAAGATCCGCTTTGCTAACCCCTGGTTCGGAGACCCCTCGCCCTTCAGATTATGGCGGCACACTAGCCACAAGGTCAAAATCCTCTTCTTCCTCCTCTGACTCATCCCTCAATCGACGTAGCGAGTCCGAAGATAATACTCGATCACTAGCACTCCCCTTGGGCTTACGAGCCAATCTTTTCCTTGGTCTCTTCTTTCCAAGGTCTAAGGAACTGGGGGCCTCTTTTCTTTTCTTCTCTTTATCCTGCTTCAAAACAGGGGGCTCGCTGGGGACATCATCGCCTACGGGTGGAGGTCTCATCTCAACATCCTTTGATAAACCTACAAAAGAAAGGCAAAACAAGTTAGAAATCGATAGCATAAAGAATTAAGCTCGAATGTAACTTACGTCACCATGAAGTCGGGCCTCCCACCGGCCTTTCGAAAGCTCGCGCCATGCGCGCTCGAAATATGGTCTTTGGGATACGATCCCCTCGACCCATTCTTTGAGATGAGGAATTGCATCCGGCATCCAAGAAACAGCTGCGCCATAGAAAGTTGATGAGAGGAAGGGCGAAAGGGAGAATGGTAAACAAATTGATAAGCAGGGTTACATTTACGCGTCATATTCCATTTCTCAGGGAATGGCATATCCTCGGCCGGGATTAGATCCGATGTTTTCACTCGAACAAATTGACCCAACCAACCTCAATCCCGATCCTCTTCAATACTTGAGAACAGGGCTTTGCTCGCCTGACGAGCAAGTTTTATCAACCCCCCTCGGTATAGTCGGGGACTGTACAAACACATGAGATGATTGACGGTGAAAGAATACCACTCGATCTTGTCTACAAAAAAACGGAGAAGGATGACTATCCTCCCGAAAGAATGATGAATTTGGCCCAGGATCACCTCATACCTTATACAAAAGGCAATAATGACCGGGTCAAAAGGGCCCAACATGAAGGGATAAGTGTAAACACTTAAAAAACCCTCCGCGTGGGTAGTGATTGCTTTTTCAGCGCACGAACCACCACACATTTGTCGACCCAGTTACAGTCTTCCTTGACTTTATCGAGAACATTGTCGGTGATTGAACAGATGTATCTCATGACCGGTTCACATCGGCTCGGTATTGAGGAAGCTTTATCGACCTTGAAATCGGCTCCGGTTGAACACCCGATTGATACAAACGCCTTCAGAGGGGGCTCCGGTGTAGATTCCTCAATGACGACAGGCGAAACATCCTCAACAGGTTGAGAAGAAGAGGGAGTTTGTCTTTGGCGAATGGATTCCGAAGTATTCACCATTATTTTTTAACAGATGAAGAAATAAAAAGATACAGATGCGAAGAAAATATAATCTGAAGATAGCTTGCGAAGTATTTTCAGAAAGCCAGAAGGCAAGAGGTCTTGAAGATAAGAACGATGTAGTTTTTATAAAAGAGCACAAAAATTTGAACACAAAGAGTGAATGAGGGTATTTATGGTCTCTCAAAATGGTGGTTGGCATCCCAAAGCGGCAGAACGCTGACTGACACACACTTAATGCTTTAAAGGACTTCTCGGATGGGACGTTTTCAATTTTCGTATCGCGTACGTCATAATTTCATCGTCACTTATCAGAGTGAGAATCTTAATCTAGTATGGTGAGAATTTGAGGCTCATATCGTTTCTCGTCGTTACTCTCCAAAAAACGAGGGGACAATCTGTATATGGTCGAAGTCGGGCCCATCTATATGTGGTCGAAATCGGGCTCGACTCTATATAGTCAACATGGAGTTCAACTATTGCACGACATATCGGATTTGGAATGCGTAGGATCGAAGATCAAACCCGAGCTCCATCGAAGCGGAACATGAAGCAAGAATGTCCAATCTCGAGAACACCGAGCCCGTGGTTCGAAATCGATCTTGACTTCGAGAATTTCCGAGGGAAGATCTTTAAACCTAAATGACGAAAAGCCAGAATATCTGTAATGGGACGAACATCGCGGCGAGAATCTCGGCATAAATCAATAGAACCGCTTAATTAGCAAATCAGGAATTATTTTACCTTGTACGGAGATTTTTACCTTGTATAGAGTTGCACCAGATGTATGACCTCCCTACTATATAAAGGGATGGTTGAATTATTTGTGAGGCATTTTTCCAATCATCAATAAAAAGAAAAACAGTGATATATTCCTCTCTTGAATTATTTTATCATTAACCTGTTCCAATTTCCATTATAATCAGTTCTTGCCCAAGAAGGATCAGCCGACTGCAAAGAGTGTCTAACTCGGGTGGTTTGCTTTCTTTCCATTTATCTCTTAATTTTAACTTTCATTATATTATTCGTCATCTGTATCAAATTAGACCACGTATCCTTAAAATCACGTATAAATTCAATTATTATCCGAAATTTAGGGTAAACACTGTCCATGCTGCTACCATTGTTCGATACAGTTGCCGCCGGATTTGACCGCCAGCCGGCGACTATTATACCACCACTACTTGTCCCTTTCCCAAACGCTATTGCCCTATTCTCCTTGCGTCATTGCTCCGACATTGGTGGTCGTGAAGTAGCGATGCTGGTTTGGTTCTGTGGCTTTTGGACTCGGCTGGATTTCATCGGGTAAGGCCGGAAAAGTTATTATCCGGCGACCTCCATGAACTCTGGCGGACCCTTTTCTTCTCTATTTTTTCTATTTGTTTATTTATGTATTGTTCATACTAAATAGATCTAAGGAAATAGTTTATTTGCTGGTTGGATTTTAACAGATCTGGCTAGATTTAATTTTTTGGCGACCCATGTGCTTTTTCGATGACTCATGATTTTTTGGCCACTGTTGCGTTTTGATTTGTTTGCCGGCCAGTGATGTTTGAGACCTCCTTTCCTCCTTTGATGATATCTGTTTGGTCCTATGGTCACTTATTTGCCTCTGTTTGGACTAAGGCTGGCTATTGGTCCGGTTTCAACCAGACCGGACCGGTTAGGGACCGGAAACCGGCCCGGACCGGTTGAAACCGGACCAATTAAAGGTAGAAGGCTAATGGTCCGGCGGCGACACGGTTGAAGGGGTTAGGACCGGATCGACCGGTAAAAATTTGGGCCGGACCGGTTCGGCAGTGGGCAGTGCTTCCTTTAAATTATAGCTGTTGCCAACGGCTCTATTGATGAAATAGCAGTTGGGCAACAGCCAAAAATGGCTAGTTTAACTCCATAACCCCCCTAACTATTTTTTCTTATAAATACCCCATTATTTCATCATATTATTCACAAAAATCATCAAACCCTCTCTAATTCTCTCAAAATCATCTACAATATTGCTATTTTGTTACTTTGGCTACTTGTCTAAATCTAAATTCCACAATTTTGGTTATTATTTATCAAGTTTTACTTGGAGTTGCTAACTTGCTATCAATTGAAGGTTCAAGTTTCAACTTCATCTCAATTATACGGCTATATTGGTTGGTCGTTCCTATCTCTACTCTTTAATTATATTTTTGTGATATATTTATTTTATTCGTTGATTATTTTATTTGCTATAAATTATAATTATGTCTCAAAGAGGTTCAATTGGAACTAGTAGTGGGGGGCGGGCACGTGGTCGTTCGGGAAATAAGGGTAAAGGAATTATTGGTAGTTCTAATCAACACGTAGAGGAAAATCAATATTATCATGATTTTAGCTCCTTTAATCCTCTTGATTCACAAAATGTAGAAGAGGAATTTAATTATGAAACTGGGGTTAATTTAGAAGAACAACGTGAATTTGAGGCTAGTCCACCTGAAGTTCAGTCCGACTTGCCTCCTCCCGCACCTCCCACTAGAGCTCCGGTTCAACGTAAGGATAGATCTGAGGTTTGGGAATTTGTACCGAAG
>MCJB01048507.1:0-29571 GCA_002018475.1 Nicotiana obtusifolia
AATTAACACCTCCAGCAAGATTGAACCCCATTGATTGGCTAGAAAAGAAGTCATTAGATGTGGATAGCTGAGTATAAAATGCTTGGTTCAGTCTTGTGCTTGTCATAAGCACACACGCTCGCCTAGAAAGTCTAGTTGATGATTATGTCTTATGATACTTACCTACTGTGCTGAAGCCTTATTGCAGAAATGACTAAGAAGTTGCTAAGGAGTTGGTTCTTGGACTCAGGTACGTGCCATCTTGTCTTAAAATTATTGAAACTTATGACTAAAATTACTACTAATCTTAGACTCTCTAGTCCTGTTGCATTACTCCTAGTTGTTCTCAAAGCCAAGGATCAAGGGGGAATCCTAGAGCAATTAGAGTCTAATTACTTCTAAAAGTCCAGCAGTCAAAAGTAACCGTTGTTAGAGTCCCTTTAGAACTCAAATTCGTTACGTTCTCTCTTCCAGTCAAATCAGGACTACCTTCTTTTAAATACTCTCATTATACATCTCTCAGACCTCACTATTCCTCTCAAACCCTAAGCAAGAACCAAAGAAAAATCTCTCGTTCTCTCATACCATGACAAAGTCAAGCCAAACTCCCTCGAAGGAAAAATCTTCATCTAAGACTAAAGCAAAACCCAAAAATTATGAAGCCCAAACCTAGAAAAGTGCAAAACTAACTAGTGAATCAGCACCTATTGCATCTCTACCCATACCCTCTATTGTACTTACACTATCGTCTTCTGCTACTATTACATCTGAAATTTCTACATCTACTGGACTTTCATCCCCAAAACCAACTGCCCATGTGCATGTATCTATTCCCCAATCATCTCCAAACCTACTAAGATCAAGGCTACTTCAAGAAAATCAGTTAAGAGTGGCAAGTGGTGATTCGTGCGGCTGCTAAGGGGGAACCAATAGTTAAGGAAGCTGTGTCTTAGGGGGAATCTACATCTGTCACAACTGATAAGGTGACATCACCTCCATCAAAACTTGGTGTTTCTTGTTTCTGCTATGAGGTTGACCCATTGGAATTGTTGCACCCATGAGTGACAAACCACATGTAGAGGATACTACAGTAGAAAAGGAGGTTTTAACTTAGGAGAAAATTGTTGACACCATTGATAATATACCTATGCTTGAGGGGGAAAGGGAGAATGAAATAGAGAATAAAGAGGCTTCTGATGGTACTTCTTACAGTTGGACCGAGGATGAGGATAATGAGGAGGTTCATGGGAGGGAGGAGAAGGATCCAGTCATGAGGAACACCTGGTTTAGGAAATGGCTCATAGTACTAATGAGAAGAAGAGTGAGAATGAGGGGGAGTTATGAGGAAAAAGAGAGTGTGGTAGAAGAACAATTAGGTGAACAAGTAGGAGATTCTGCATAAGAAGAAAAATAAAGTAAGGAAGAAGGTGACTTTGAGAGTGAGGGTGATGAAGATAAAAAAGAAAGTGAAAGTGAGGGTACTAAACCTGAGAGTAAGGAGGAAAATACTAGTGGGGAATCTGAAGACTCTATAACTATTGGGAACACGGTCATGGCCCCTTTAGAAGAAGTTCATGGAGAGAAAAGGACCGAAGAATCTAGGCCTTCGTTAACTCCTTTTACTGGAGATGAGGAGGTTGACAGTGATGAGGATGATTTTCCCTTATCTGAGGTAGGGAAAACGGGCAGGAAGGCCCCTATGAGATCTACAAAACTAGTTGCCCAGGCAAGAAAGGAAGTGGCTCCTCTTGCTAGGACTCCTTCCATCAGGAGCAAAGAGAAGCTGTTGATGAACAGATGATCAAGGAATCCAGGGGTGCCAAGAAAATAAGAAAGCAAACTGCTGTTGCTGAACTTGTAGTTGAGTTGGATGAAGAGGCGGTCCTTCTCTGCAGGCCAAGAAATCACCAGTGAAAAAGACTGCTGTTAAACTAACCAGGGCACCTGCCAACTCTAAGAAGGCCAGCAAAGGAAAGAAGAAGAGAGCTATACCTATTGTGATTTACAGGCTGACTAAATTCAATAATAGAAAAGTATTGAATGGGAAGATACTTGCAAATACAGATGAGAAGGGTATGGCCCAGTTGGTTGAAAAGCTTAATCTACAATGCAGACATATGTTTGTTAAGACCATCCCCCCTGTGTGTGCCTGCTGTAGTTGAGTTGCCCCGCGACACCACGCCCCACTGCTGCTTGTCGCCGTCGCCGTCGCCGTCGCTGCTGCTCCTCGCCGCCACTGCTGCCACGCCTATTCTCCTTCTCCACCTACAAAAAATCAAGGTTAGATAGTTGTCTTGAAATTTTACCTTTTACTACTTTTTACTTTGCTTGTTAGAGCCTTTCTTCCCCATCTTTTTATGAACTCAAAGAGTAAATTAGCTTTTCCGATTAGCATTTGACTTATCTTTTCAAATGTTGTTAGTTTTCCCGATTAGCATTTCCCCATCTTTTTTTACTGTTAGTTTAGCTTAATTTGTAATGAATTCTACCTAAACAAATTAAACTAATTGGGAAGCATGTTCAAATTTTATAACGATAATGTAAAATGAAGTAATTTATGAAGAACACAAGTAGCATTATCTTGAATAAAACATGTACACATACTGAATATTATTTTTATCCACTCTTTCTCTCATTAACTAATATAACAGTTACACATACTTTGTGTTGTCTTGAAATTTTATGAATTGGATTTGAATTGAACCTTTAGGATACGAATCGGATTATGCTAGTTTATGAATTGAACCCTTAGGATATGAATTGAAATTTTAGTGTATGAGTTGAAGTTTTACGATATGAATTGAACTTTTAAGATATGAATTAACTTTTAGGTTGGAAACTGAAATTTTAGGATATGAAATTAATTAACTAGAAAAATATTGGAATATGAATTAACTAAATTAATTTCTTCTTGTTTTATTTGTATAGATGGAACATCGTACTTGGATGTACAATAGGAATTATCCTAATCGACGGGGATTGAGAGAGGATTTTGTAGAAGGGGTGGATGACCTTATTAGACATGCAATGTCACTTCCACCATACCTAATTGAAGGAGTAATTAGGTGCCCTTTGTGTTAAGTGCGACTACATGAAGTTTGGAAAACCGGATGAAGTTAAGCTTCATCTTTATAGAAAGGGGTTTATAGAAAATTACTTTGTGTGGACTAAGTCTGATTGGTGGGTTGTAATAAAAACCAAGCCTGTGGGCAGGGTGGAAGTTGATAATGTGTTAGATGTTGCATATCAAAACGATATCTCCACTTTTGACCAAATAGTTGACGAAGTTTTAGAAAATGATTTGGAACATCATGAACACATACTGGAAGAAGTTGATATTTCTGAAGTAAGAACTACAGAAAACGAGGAAGAAGTATCAACCGATGAAGCTCAAACTATCGAGGAAGAAGAATTCTCGGACGAGGAACTATACGACGATGAGTTTTAAACAATTGGTTTCTTTAACGACTCTCGTTTATAGCTATTTTCTTTATATCTTTCAATCTAAATATGTATTATATTATGCAGATGACAGGAAAGGGTCGAGGTAACAATGATTCCAGTAGTTCTCGGGGTCGAGAAAAGGCTAGGAAACCAAAGAGGAGGGTAGAAGATTATACTCCAAGTTGTCCTGCCGTTTCAGAGTTGCCTATGCCTACGTCTTTTCCTCCACCCCAGGGCTATTCTGAGCTGCCACAACATCACCAGCCCTACACCTTCGTGCAGACACCAGGTCTTTCATCACAGGGCCATAGGATTGTACGTCCGACATACAGTCCAGCTGCTGCACATCCACGTGGATCTCAACCATCTGCATCGCATGGACCGCATCGATCCATGTCACATCCACATGGATTATAGGTATCAGTGTCGCAGCCACTGGGGTCGCAGCCACTCGGGTCACAGCAATCAGTGTCACGTCCCCCTGCGGCCCATACAGCTATGTCGCAGTCACAGGGCTCGCAACCATCTTCATCTGGGACTCCATCTATTACAGGCCTTCGCCTGCGAGACACTAGCTCCGACACCCCTACACCTTCCACACATGCCTCTGATGTACATGGTTCAGATGGTGATGGTAATGATGACGAGGAGATGCATCGTGATCAATATGGCAGGATCATCAAAGCCTGAGGGTGACGGGTAAGAGTTATTTGTTATTTCTTACGTTTACTAGTTTTGTAGGGTTTTACTAAGATATTAATGTGTTTTTTCATTAAAGGTTCATCCCTAGTAATGTTACTACAAGGATAATCACCCAAGCCACCAGAAAGCTATTAGATGGCCCTTATGCGACTTGGAGTGATTTTTCATTCTCGCTTAAGGAGCAAATTTTCAATGAATTTAAGGTATAAATGTTCTTTTATGCAGTACAATTATTTATATTTATGATATTTCCATCTAAATACTTAACTTTTGAAATACAGAGCAAGTGTGTATGGGAACACCACTATAGTACGGATGTAGTTGCTAATTTCCATCTCAAGGCTCGCAAGCGGTTGTCACATTGCTTTTCCAGAGCTAGAAAGTCGAACCAGAAGCCCTCCTGGTTCCTTGATCATCTATGGGAGGATTTGCAAAGGCAATGGCTAACCGCAGAGTTCCTAAAGAAGAGCGAGCAAGGAAAGAAAGCTCGTGCTTCTGAGAAGGGAAGCTCCCTGCACACTGGAGGTGCGGTCAGCCTCGGTACAATAAAGAGGAGAATGGTACGTAATTGCTTAATTAATTTTAATTTTCAACGTCTACTCTTTTTATTAACTAAAATTTATGAGTTTTCAGGAGAAGAAGTTGGGCTGTCCGATGAGGCAAGATGAGTTATTCAAGGAGACTCATATTATCAAGAAGAAGAAAAATTCGGACGAAGAAAGGTGGGTCGAGGGCCGAGCCTCGACTGTACATGTAAGTTTTCAATTTTCATTAAGTACTTTGATTTACTTTTACATAACTTTCGAAATACTAATTCAATGTAATTTTTCTTATAGGGTCGCTTCACAGCTGAGGTTGACGAATTCATACGCAGCCAGCCACCATCTTCATCGGGCGACCCAATCCAACCGTCGGACGAGGATGCTGAAAGACTATGGACGCAGGCTGCTGGCGGTCCAAAATGGGGGAAGGTATACGGGCTTCCCACTAAAAAATTCTACCGTTATAAGTGTGGAATGCAAGGAATAGGCACTTCCGCGCAAGCGGAGCAACTTGATGGGGAGAGCCTCTCCTCTGTGCGGGAGACTGTGGCAAAGCTCATAGCCGAGCTAGAAGCCTCCAAGGAAAGAGAAAGGGTTAGAGATGCTCAGTATAATGCCATACAAGAGTAGCTCAAATCTCTCTTGGCTTCTGGCGCTTTTCCGATTCCCCGGTCTCGTGAGTCATCGCCAGAGGCTCACCTTCCCCGTGCTACTTCCTCCCGTCCTCCCCGTTATCATCCCTCCGGTCCTACACAACTACACCCTCATCCATACCGTCTTGGTGATGAAACTTCATCGGACGATGACACTAATGATGTACAAAATAATAATCCTTGAATTGTAATAACATTTAACTTATTTTGGTTAGCTTATATATAAGTTCTATTGAACTTTATACTTTGTTACTTTTAATGTTGTTATTGTTGTTGTTGTTTTGATGTTGTTGTTGTTGTTTATTGTTGTTGTTGTTGTTGTTTATGGCATAAAATGCCATAAACGAATTTGGTTTGTTGTTGTTGATGTTGTTCTCATCGTTGTTATTGTCTGTTATGGCATAAAATGCCTGTTTAGGATTTTGGTAAGCTGGTAGGTGGTGTAGCTGCCAAAACAGGCGATTTCTGGAATAAATGAACCAAGAAAAGCGGCCAACGTTGGTCTCCAGTTGGTCGCTTTTCACTGAAAAAAAATATTTTTCTACAAATTAGCGACTAACGTTGGTCGCAAACCAGCCCATATTTTAAAACTGTTCAAGTATAGCGACCAACGTTGGTCGCTTACCATAAAAAAAATAAAATATTTCTCCAGAATTGCGACCAAGGTTGGTCGCTATATTACCCAGATTTTTAAAATCTGGAAATATTGCGACCAACCTTGGTCGCTTATTGTAAAATAAATTTTCTGTTCTTCAGTTTAGCGACTAGGGTTGGTCGCTTAATTAAAATAAAAATAAAAATATTAATTATATCGCGACCAACGTTGGTAGCAAATTTGCGACCAACTTTGGTCGCAAAGGTAAAGTGACCACCTGAATTGTGACCAGGCCTGTTCGGTCGCTTTTTGGTCGCTTTTGGACGAAAAGAGACCAACTTTGATCGTTTTTTGTGGTCGCTTTTTAGCTGATTTCTAGTAGTGTTTGCTAAGGCTCCTCAGAATTGGTACCTTGTATAACGGCCACCTCCATCATTCAATTCGCATTGGCATCTCCAAATATCAATTGCTTCTTCCTATTCAGCAGATGTTGTATCGGCAAGCAGGAAAGAGGGTGGATGTGGCTTCAGTGAAGGAGCAATTCATGTAGGTAAATTACTCATTTCGCAATTAAGGGGTCTATGTGAAAATTTTCAAACCATAGGTACTGTAAGTGATAATCACAGTAGAGAAGAAATGCAAATGATCTCTTGTATGTGCAGGTTCAAAACAATGTGCACGGTGCACCATTTGAAAGATAGACAAGAAATGGCAGAAGCTATAGTCCGACTCACGAGGCTTAAACCAAAATCTCACTATGAAAATCCTAAAGATCAAGCTCAGGCAATTCAAGAAACATCATCCTTTACTACTCTGCAATTCCACCAACAATTCTGAAAACTGATGTTGTTCATCAAACTCATACAGCGCTCCCTGCTCATATACCAAACATATCCATATATCAAAGCGCCAAGGGCCCTCAGGGGCACTTTGGTACCTTCACAATCACCTCAGAACCTTTTTACTTCTATTCCACAGCCTTTATATGTTATAATCCTGCAGCAGGACAAACTATGAGCACACCATAACAATATATTACATCTTCAACAGAGCAGGCAAAGGCACCAACTCTAACACCTTATCCGAAATTTAAACATTCCATTACAGTTTTCCCGACTGTGTCTGTCTACTGCACTCTCTCTGTCTCTGAACAATGGTGAGCCTCAAAATTGGAGTGATCCTCCATTGAGATACATTCTTAAGAGAGTTCCTACATGGCTCAGTCCTACCACCCAAACACCATGAAATCAACCTCAGAATCTGTTGGAGGCCATCAGATGCAACATTCCTCTGTGGTCTTTAGCCAAAGGACAAACCCTTTTTCTCATAGAATGACATTCATGGAGTTCCATAACAGAATGTCACATGTAAGAGCGACACACATCCTTGTGGAGGATCTCCTTCCTCTTCAACAATGCAAAACAGCTCTCTCCTTTCTGCTTCTCAAGTGGTCAAAAAGGAAAGTACACAACTCCCAAAAGCAGTATATTGGCTCATATATTGCCAACTTCGTCTCCTCTGACTGGTGAATCAAGTGATGCAGGAACTAGAATTAGGCTGCTTGAATTGTACAAAATGTTGCAGCAGAAAGATCAGGTGCTCGATAAACTAATGAAAGGTCGAATATGCATGAAAAGGTTGGCGTAATAGCTGAATTGATTAATGAAAATTCTTGGCGTTAAGATGTTGTAAAATATGTTGATCAAAAGTTGTACCTCATTTTTGGTAGAACATACTTCTGTACCGTAAATTGTTGGTTTACAAGATAAGTTAGTAATGAGGTTTTGATGTAAATAGGTATGGGAATTTCCTGAAGTGTTGGAGTTCTTGGTTCTATTTGTATAAGATAGCTTGTTGCTTCTTTTATTTAATAAAATGGTTCTACTGATCTTTATCAAAAGAAAATGGTTCTAGTTATATATGCACAAGCTCTTATTCAAATATTTTCAATGATCAAATTCAGGGCATATTATACTAAGCCTCCTATTTTATCTAGCAGGGAATTGACGAGTTAGTGGTAAACTATTTTAGCAAGATCACCGATAGTACTGTTGATCACTGCTTGAAACACCATTATGTTAATTCCATATATCTATAGCATAACTAGTTTCAAGACACGTCCAATTCCCATGCAAGTTATACAGGCAGTATAGATTATAGTGAAATTGCAGTATAATGAGTAATAGAATATATAAAGGCAAAGAGCACAGGCTAGAAAAATTATTGTATTATTTGTCAAGAAAAATCAAAACATAGCCAAAAAGTTATTGTTATAAACTTTATAATAAAAAATTAATATTTAATAATCAAATAGGTAGTAGCGTAAAAGACCAATATTATAGAGTTTTGTATTATCAGAGTAATTTTGAAAAATTTATATCCTATCACTTCATTAAAAAAATAAAAGAGAAAGCTGTTTAAGAAAGAAAAGGAACAAACCCTTCATCTGAAATTCTGAATAGAAATTACTCGAGTAAGAGAATGAGATTTAAATGAAACCCAAGACCACAAGTGAATGTGAAAAGTACGAAGAGTTTAAAAATACCTACCTTTGCTTCTTCCATTAAAGGACTCATTCAATTGTAAAAGGTCCCTAGGAATTGGTATTCTTAAACTCTGGAACTCTCCTCCTCCGCATAACGGCATATGTTTGATATAGTATGATATAGCTTCAATTTAGTTAGAAGCACTAACATTAAGGTTAGAATCAATATACCTGTAGAAATCAAAAAATTAAATATATATTGGCAAAGAACAAATATGTTCTTTTCAAAGTATCTATTAGCTGCACGGTTTCACTTATCGGTTTTAATGATAACAAACTAATATAAGTTTTAATAAAAGAACATTTACTTATGGTAAGATTATTTTTGGTACAAGAAAGAAGGATTTGGTGAAGATCAAAATAAATATTAAATATGAAATTATGGGATAAGATATGGAAGAAAAGTGTTTGATTTACTATAAAGTTGAAGGAGAAATTATTTAATACTGATGCTATTTATGGAGGATGCTATTGTCAGCCCCAAGGTGGAATTGGTGATAATAGAAATATAAAAATATGAATATCGTGTGGAATCGCAGAAGGAAAGAAATATCTATGCCGAGAAAATCAAGGATACGTTTTGAGAAGATCCAGTAAAGTTCAATCAAATGGAGAAATCAACCAAGAACCGGGTGAAGTTGCAGTGTTTGCTCCATTAAGTATACTGGAGATTGAAGTTGTGAATATTCCCAAAATGATAAAGAAAATATTTAGTGGGAAAAAGTATCTCACATGGGATAAAGAAAGAAAGTAGAATTACTTACATCTTTCCTTATCACATCAAGGAGCACTTAATTAATAGCGCTTCAAAAGGAAAAGTCCTTCACAATATAAGGAACAACACAATATATGGAATCACATCCATATTGTGAGCACGTAAGTTTTGTCATACCCAGAATGCTCCTATAAAATTAAAAATAGATTTTTAATTATTATTCGCTATTTTTAGGAATTTTATTAGATCTTTAATTACTTACATTTTCTTGCTTGTTTAATTTTTAATTAATTAAATCATGAAAATACTAGAAAAAACATCATACATTGCATGTAGAATTTGTTTTTACATTTTAGAATTAAATTAGTAATTATTTATTTTATAAAATTGTAAAATCATGAAAATAGTTTATTTTACAGTTTTTCTTATTCTTTAAGCTTTAATTCTTAGAATTAAGTGTTATTATAATTTTTATAATTAGTTGAGTAGTTTAGATTCACATTTAGGTAATTTAGGAATTCTAGTTATTAGGATTCTTAGTTTTAAAAATAAACTAAAAACAAAAGACATTGAAAGAAAAACAAAACAAAAGAGAAAAGGGAATCTGGGCTACTAAACTAAGCCCAAAATGTAACGGACCGGAACTGGCCCAGATCCAATCCCCCCCAAACCTAAATGACGTCGTTTGGGTAAGTGGTTGATCTGAGCCGTTGATCTCAGATGATCCAACGGCTCACAACTCACCTCCCTTTGCCTATATAAGTGTCTGAATTTCCCCCCTACCCCCATTTCATCTTCTCAAACGACCCCTATTTGAAACCCTAAACCCGCCGCCTTCATACCCCATTGAAAGCCATGGCGGCTCACCCCAAACCACCCCCAAATCCACCCAAAATCATACCCAAGAACCACCTTCGGCCCCTCACCCCAAATCCCCACTCCATTTCAGCCAAAAAAACCTTAAACCCCTTCAATTTCAGATCAAAAAACGAAACTCTAAAGTTTCAAAATCTCTTAAATAGAAGTTCTTGAGTCGATTTAAAGTCAAGATAGACTTTATCCGTGTGTTCTCAACAAGAACACACGGTTAAAGTCACGCTTAGCTAAAAATCGAATTTTTAAAAATGCTCAAGTCACTGGTCCGAGGTATTTTCTTCAGCTTTCTTTTTCATTTTTGTTTTCTGTTTAATTTTTTAGTGTTTCTCATCTTCTTCCCCTTCTTTAGTTTTTCCAATGTTAATTTATAATTTTTTGTCAAGACTCGACCCATGAAGTTTAACAAAGTAAAATTAGAGTATTGAAGGGTTAATTTCGGTAATAGATATGAAGGGAATCTGTCAACAAACTAACATATTAAGAAGCTTCTAGGGGGTCCTAAAATGCAAATTAGATAAGTAAAATTAGGAAAAAGTTGGGCTAAAAAGAGATAATTTCAGAAGAAATAACTGAAATAGGACAACTGTCCAGAAGTTTGTTAGAAAAAGATGCTTTTTTCTCACATGCACGTTGAACAGATTTTTGGATATATTCTCTGATTTTTTGCATACTGTGATATATAGACACACGAACATATTTAGAAGGAGGGGGATATACACACACACTCTGATTCACTGACTCTCTCTCGAAAAACTGCTTTGCATTTCTCTTCATTGCTGGAAATTTTCTGGAAATTTAGGAAAATATCTTGGGTTCAAAAGTAACTTCAATTAAGATCTCTGATTAAAGTCGAAAGTTGCTGCTGCTGACTGACTGAATCTGTTATGTCCTCCATTCAATACTGCTGCTAGTTTTACTCGACTGTTTTGCTAGTGTCTACTTGATTTAAATAGGCAAGTTCAAACATCCCTGTATTTATGTTTTCCCTTAAATAAAACAGTGTCTTGTTTCTATGTAATTTGGTTTGATTTGTTGAAGTCTCATGCTAGTACACTCATATGGATTGATTGCTTTTCATTATTTGATGTATTATCCCAGAAGATGGATTAAAACTTGATTGTGAAATCATGTGCTTTTCTTTGTTAAGTTCGGTAGTTTTTTGTTATAGATTCTGCCCTATTATGATCTGACTAACTATGAAATCCTATCTAAATGCATATGTAATATTTTGTTTTGTTTAAGTGATTTTCATAGTAATCAATGATGGATAAGAACTGTTGTTATTAAGTATGTGGCTGTAGTCTCATAGATTTGGCCAAGTCTGCCAAAAACTTCAAGGCAAAACAAGTAGGTTTTCAGAAATGTTTGAATTCACTGCCAATCATCATGTCTAAGCTGAAGGTTGATTATCTCATTTTCAGATTGTTATGTTAATTTAGGATAAGAATGTATTTTAATTAAGAGACATTTGTGCTGTGTAAAGTAAATATTATTGTGAAAGCCGAAATTTAATTAGTCTGATTTCTGAATGCAAGTATGAAGATGAGTGATTGTTTCTGATAATTACTTCTGATTGCGTGGGAAGATAGAGATAATCTGTTAAAATTCAAATTATGGCTATTTCTGGAACTAGTCGCTATATTCGTAATTGAAATTATGACCTTATTCCGAGGGAGTGTTTATGTGCCTAAAATTGAAAATACTTGGAGCCCAAGTGGGCCTGTTGTTCGTTGCAGAAATCAAATGGGGTTAGTGTTGTTTACATGTAGGGTTCCAATAGCATGAAGTATTAAACACATAGACACGGTTCTAACAACTTTAGGTCTAGGAATTCCTTTTAATTAATGGGGTGAGCCATATAATTAGCAACGGTCACCTATGGTCCTCTTAATAGTTAAATACAATTTTAAAAATAATTAATTCTTAAACGCCTTAAAGTTTCGTAGCTTGCTTTTAGCACGATTAATAAATATTGTGACTATGGATACGGTTCCCGTGACCTAGTAACAATGCCAATTTCCAGGGTGCTTTTAGGTAACTCGATTTTAATAACTTCAAATAAGAAAAGATTTTGAAATAATTTGAGGTGTGCCGCGCCGGATACAATTTCAAAATGCATGGCCCTCATTAATCAATATTAAAATTCTTAGAAAACCGAGGTGTGCTATTCAGTGAATTTCTATGGCCCTCGAAAAGTTAAAAACGCATAGTTGCTTTAGGCGCGTTATTTTAATAACTCAATTTCCTAAACTCGGGTGCGCATTTATGTGAATCAAATCCAAATCTCAATGTTAAATAAAATGTGTTACGGATTACGGATGCATTCATGTGACGTGGTTCATGACGTATTTTAAATAACGTTGCAATTCTCCTATAATTAAACAAAGCGGTTAAAGATAAAATGTATCATAGGCTAGAAACATGTATTAAAATCAGATAACAAGCCGATTATAATAGTTGAGCGACCGTGCTGGAACTACGGAATCCGAGGGTGCCTAACACCTTCCCTCGGGTTAACAGAATTCCTTACTCAGAATTTCTGGTTCGCAGACTTCACAAGGAAAGTCAAAATTTTCCTCGACTTGGGATTGAAAAATAAACCGGTGACTTGGAACACCAATCAAAATATTCCAAGTGGTGACTCTGATAAAATTAATAATCCCATTTCGAATAATGTCACTTTAATTGAAAAAACTCCCTTATATACTCCTCANGGGGGAGGGGGAGGGTTGTACGAAAGGAGGCGTGACAGCTCTAGCGACTCTGCTGGGGATCGAACCCAGAATCTCTGGTTCAGGGCTCAAGAATTCGAGCTTAGAATAACTGTTATGCTTGGCTTTTGTTATTATCTGATTTTATTACATGTTGAGCTTAATGTGCTAAATGTCGCCTTTTACCGCTTTGATATTATTTGAACTTTATATAAAACTGTTACGAACCCTTCTCTTCTCATCTCCGGGGATGTGCACGCTGGGCGTGACTCCGTATTCTGTTAGTGTCATACCTTAAATAAGAAAGAGGCCGGACAAGTTACAAAGCTGGTTGGCCTTTTGGTGCCCTGTACGTATCCCCCTCCTCGGCTCGAGTTGTTCGCTCGGGTACACAAGTCTAGAACAATACCCAGGTTTTCAGCTTAGGATAACATAACCTCATGCCGGATCCCTAGTAGGAATATTTATTTGCATCATATGCATTTGACTTTGGGGACTCAACACAGGGGTTGGGTCCGTCTAGGACAGGTGACCCAAAATCAAAGATCATCTTGACGCATACTTTACGTGCTACTTGTGCATTTATTTACCTCGGTTTGCGTGTTGACCGGCTATTAGAGTAAAATTAAAAAAAAATAAAGTTAAGGTATGAGAAAATTGAGAGTCGATTACACATTTTTCAAAAAAAAACCTAGTGTCCAAAATAAGCCAAAACTGTGCCGAAATTTTGAAGAAAAAAAAAGAAAATATAGAAAACATAAAATTGATTTCAAAATCAACAAAAAAAAAAAGAAAAAAAAAAAGAAAAAAAAAGGAAAACGGAAAAAGGGGAAAACAAAAATCGAAAAAGGATTTTTAAAAAATTGGAGTCCAAATTATTTTAAATAATTGAAAAAACTCTAAAATATTTTCTTTCTTGCTTTTGAAAACTCAAAATATATATACATATATATATATATACATATAATTTTTCTTCTTGCTTTTGTAAATAAACGAAAAGGTCGAAAATATTTTCTTTCTTTTGTACATAAAAACTCAAAAATATTTTCCTACTTTTTCTAAATATTCTTTTCTTGTTTTTGAAAATAAAAGTTCAAAAATAATTTGCTTTTAAAAGACGCCAAAAAATACTTTCTTTCTTGATTTTTGATATTAAATAAAATCTCATGAATTCTAGGCAACGAAAATTTTTCTTCCTTGGAAAAGATAAAACAAAATTCAATCAAAAATATTTTCTTTTAATTTTGAAAAATTCCCAAATTAGTCTTTCTTTCAAAAAAAAAAAAAAAATTCAAAAATCTAGAAATACCCTTTCTTCTTTTAAGTATTTTATTTTAAGAAATTTCGAAAATGAAAATGAAAGTTGTTAGGTAGTATCGTCCTTGCATAAATAGCCCAAATATCTCCAAAAGGACGCCGGAAGGCTGTTTTTGTAAAAACGGCTACCTATTTCAATTTTTGGCTACCTAGCAAGCACGGCCCTAAAATCTTCCCTTTTGAAGTGCTGAAGGGCCGTATTTGCAAAAGTAACCGTTTATTTGAATGTTTGCAAGATCGACTCCTTTTGTAAAATTCGCTGGTTTTAAGTCAATCACCTTAATTTAAATGTACAGAACGAGCACGAATTAAAATTACTGATGGAGGTCTTGACTAAGATTCCTTTGGAGCTGCATATGTGGTGGAAAGATCTGGGCGAATCAGGGCAAAATAGGGTTAAATTGTATTTGGGTGGTCTCACCGACTTGTTAATGATCAGGCCCAAAGGAGATGTCGTAAAGGCCTTGGTTACATTCTGGGATCCAGCCTATAATGTGTTTCATTTCTCGGACTTTGAGCTTACACCCACTTTGGAAGAAATAGCTGGGTATGTTGGGAAAAATGAAATTCCTTTGAGGCATGGGTATTTGGTCGCTCCAAGAGCCGTCACTCCACATAAATTCCTAGATATGCTAAAAATAAGCAGGGGGGTTCAAAACCCGAATTTTGCAGACGACTTCTCTACTCTGCAGTTCATATATCAGTAGTACGGGCATATAGGGGGCTTTAACAATCCAGAAAGCAAGACCTGCAGTAAAGGAAACCGATTAAAATGGGAAGAGCACAAGTGCTCTGCTTTTTATGGTAGTATTTTTGGGTCTTCTAGTGTTCCCCAGGAAAGACGAAAACATTGATATACGGATAGCTGGGGTCTTCAGCACTTTGCTCACTCAGGCCAAAAGCATCCTCGCGCCCATGATAGTATCTGAAATCTTCCGAGCTCTCCCAGCCTGTAAAGCCAAAAGAGACTTTTTTGAGGGGTGCAACCTTCTGTTACAAATATGGATGATTAAACATTTATGTCAGCATCCTCGATACATGAGGTATGCGTCGACAGAGAAGAGCTGCATAGATGAATTCTACGCAAGGGTTGAAGGTTTCAGCACGCCTGAAGGGGTCGCAGAGTGGACATCTCGTCTCCGTTCTATCACTGCAGAACAGATATAATGGACGCTTGGCTGGTTTCCTATTGACGAGATTATATACATGCTAACTATTGGGCCTCATTTTCTCTGATGGGTCTTAAAAGTATCCAGCCCTATACCCCATATCGGGTTTTGAGACAGTTGGGGAGATGCCAAATGGTGCCCAAAGATGAAGACCTTAGCCTCCATATAATTGAGATCCCCGCTGATGGACAGTTTCTTGAAAAGGTGGTTCGCCAGATTTGGAGTGAATGCCAATACTTGCCAGCAAATACTTGTGTGCGCAATCTGTCCCGAGGTGAAGTCTCACCCGGCTATCTTGCTTGGTACAGAAAGGAAGTCGAGTCTGGAAGGCCGGCCAAAAGACCCCATATTCAAGAATTCATCGAGGAGTCACAAGCACAGTGGGATTGGTTGGCCAAAGAAAATAAATACCGGGCTACCATAAGCAGGAAAAGCAAGTCCGGGACCTTCATTATGAGAATGGTTTGCAAGCCGCTGCGGATGAGGGTGAAAACAAAAAGCTAACTCAAGAAAATGAAGCCCTCAAAGCTCAAATCCAGCAAATGAAAATAGCTGCTAGAAACCAGGACAGAAGCCAAGCGGACGGAAAACTTATAAGCAGTCTGAGAAAGAAAGTGCTTAAATGTCAAGATGATCTAGAAAAGTCCGAGGCAAATCAAGCAAAAATCCAAGCACAATTGGCAAAAAATGCAGAAGGGCGGGCACAATTTGTTCAACAAATGAAAAGAAAATATGAAGGGACAATCACTGATCTGAAGAAAAGGATAAATAATCTTGAAAATGAGTCAGCCAAACAGGCCAGAAACTTTAAAGCTGATAGGGAGCGCTGTTATGCTCCGATGGCCCGAATGGAGCATGATATGCAACGGTTACAAAATCAGAGCCGTCATGACACTCAAGTGTTAAAAGCCCGGGATCAACAAATCGGGCGCTTGCTCCAAGAAAAGGGTGTTGTCTGAGAAAAGGTCAGAGCCATCGCCGACTATATTGTCACGAAATGCCAAGCGTGCGAGGACATGACTCAAACCACCTTCTTTGCTGCGGTAATGACATTTGTCCGCCAAATAATGAGTGACTTGGAGCGGCTCCAGCGGGATCTTGCACACAGTCCCGTGGCAAGATCGAACGATGTCCCACGGGCCCCAGGAGTTGGAGCATTAATGTATTCTTGATTTTACATTTATCAAATCTGTATTCCAGTTTTTCTTTAAGAATTGAGTTTTTAATAGAAGAGTTTTATCAATGGAAATTGAAAATTCCCAAAAATTGTTTCTTTATTTTTCACATTTATTTCTCAGGAATTACGCAATCCCCATATAAAAAAAGAGACCAAAAAATGATTAACGAAAAAAAGGAAAAGAGAGCAAGAACGGGATGGAAAGAAAAAGAGTGAAAATTAGAAAGTGAAAAAGAAAAAGAACTTTTAAGGAAAATAGGCAAAGCCGGGATGAAACGTGCAACCGTTGTGAAACATGTAGAAACACATTTAACTACTTAGGCGCATCACACACCAACGTGCGATTATCTATGTGTTATTTACTCCAAACTAACCGGTTTGCTGTTAAGTTCAGGTTTTACAAGTGAGGTGATTGGTTTTGTGGTAACCTAGCTTTGCATCCATACTTCACAAGGTCAAAAGGAAGTGTCGAAATGTCTTCTGAGATAACTTTGTCGATAGTTCCTATTGTGGAGGAAAATCTGATCTCAGGCATCTTAGTTCCAGAATTGGCAGCTGCCGAAGAAAATAGATTGTTGTGTCTCCGCATGATGGAAATGAGGGACGCCTGGACAAACGGAAAAGAGCCGCCAAATGCAATTCCCGAATTTCCTGAGCTTTTTCCCAGGGCAAGTGGGACTTCCAACATCCCGATAAGTTATCCACTGGGATACCCTACCATCACTGCTAACTCTGTAGGAACACCTTCTGAGGATCGCCCCCAGGTGTCAATTTCAAGTACAGCTTCGAACATATTTACTGCGCCACCTTACTCAGCCACGGCACAACCTACCTTTCCCAGGCCTAGCTTTAATCCCTCCCCTTTTACATATCAAGAACAGCCTTTCCCGATGGAATCAGCCCAGTTCGCTGCTAATTCTTATCCTCAGCTGCCTAGGTACGAGTTTACCTCAGGACAGGAGACAAATGTAAAAACCCCTGAGCAAGACGAGATTGCTAGAAAGATGAGAAGTCTCGAACAAAGTCTCAAAAACATACAGGGTTTGAGCGGACAAAAAAGTGTATCGTACGCCGACCTGTGTATGTTCCCTCATGTACATCTACCATTGGGTTTTAAAACCCCAAAGTTTGAGAAGTATGATAGACATGGGGATCCCATCGCCCATCTCAAAAAGTATTGCAACCAGCTGAGGGGAGCGGGTGGAAAAGAAGAGCTCCTCATGGCTTACTTTGGGGAGAGTTTGGTCGGTATTGCTTCTGAGTGGTACATGGACCAAGAAAAATCCCATTGGCATACTTGGGACGATTTGGCAAGGGATTTTGTCCGGCAATTCCAGTACAATATTGACATTGCTCCGGACAAAAATTCCTTAGCAAATTTAAAGAAGAAAGCCTCTGAAAGCTTCCGGGAATACGCCATTAAATGGCGTGAGCAAGCATCGAGGGTGAAACCTCCAATGGACGAGGTTGAAATGGTCACGGTCTTTCTCCAGGATCAAGAAGCTGATTATTATCAAAATATGATGTCTGCGATGGGGAAGTCGTTTGCTGAGGCCATCAAAATCGTAGAAATGGTTGAGAACGGTATGAAAACAGGGCGGATTTTGAGTCAATTTGCCATAAGAGCTACCTCCCAAGCCATCCAAGGTGGGTCTAGAGGATTAGCCAATCTAAAGAAGAAAGAAGAATCATCAATGGCTACTTCAAGTGCAAGAAAACCCCGTCCAGCCAGACCTCTTTTCTCTGGGAGAACCCCACAGCACTACTACCCTCACCAAGATATAGCCTACGCTCATCCGCCGTATGCAGTGATGAATGCCCAGCCATATGGCAGGCCATAGCAACAATTCAACCAAAACAGAGCTCCACCTCCCAGAAATCAACCTCCTTACCAAGCCTACTACAATCCCCGACCTCCACAGAATAATTTCTGTGCTCGGGAACCGCCAAGGAAAACAAACTTCACACCTATTGGCGAGTCATATTCATGTTTATTCCCGAAGTTGGTTCAAATGGGTTTGCTACAGCCTGTACCTCCAAATAGGCAAAACCCCGAGTCACCCTCTTATCAACGGGGCACCCGATGTGCATATCACTCAGGGGCGGAAGGGCATGATACGGAGAATTTTTGGACATTGAAAAGAGCTGTGGAAGATTTAATAGAACAGAAAAGATAGTGCTGATGGACGAGGATATTCCCAATGTAACTAACAACCCACTACCGGCTCACAACAATGGGCCGGTCATTGGAATGATTTGTGAAGACAGGGAATTTGACCCAGCCTTGAAAGCTATCATTGCCATAGCTGACGCAGAAAAGAAGCCAAAAGCCGTCCCAAAACAGGACAAAGCATAGAAGAAGAGCAAAACTGTTCCTCAGAAGGCGGAAGAGAAGGTAAAAGTTGAAACCGGGGCAATGCCCTCCAAAGATGCCATTCTTTATGTCCCTCGAGGGCCCAAGAAAGAGCAAATGCCATTGAGTCCCCCTAAGAGGTTTGAATTAAATAAGCAAAAGGCTCAAATGTACGTGCAAAAAGGGACCTATATGGTGCGGGGACCAGTATGTCCACCAAGGCTGAATGAGGCCGTGGTTATCGGTCTCGCACCCCAAAGGCCCATGACAGACCCCACTGCTGTGCCATGGAACTACAACAAGACGGTAGTGACATACAAAGGCAAAGAGATCTCGGGGGAAATCCAGGAAGATAACCCGGCTGGGAGGTATCTCAATATGGGGGAAGTAAATAATGCTACAAAGAAGCGCTTCCCATCTAAGAAGCCAGTAAGCCCCGAAGAAGCGGAGGCATTCTTCCAGAAAATGAAAATGGCAGACTATGAAGTAATTGATCAACTTCGAAAGTCTCCTGCCCAAGTCTCTCTTTTATCTCTGCTAATGAGCTCAACTGAGTATCAAAAGGTGTTAATCAAAACCCTCAATGAAGCATATGTACCCACCGAAACTACGGTGGAACAATTGGAGAAGATGGCAGAAAGATTCTTTGCAATCCATCAAATTTCCTTCAGCAAAAATGATTTGCCCCCGGAAGGGGCTGCACATAATAAAGCCCTTCATATGACAGTCAAATGTGAAGGGTATTACATAAAAAGAGTCATGCTGGATGGAGGCTCTGGGGTGGATATCTGCCCACTCTCAACCTTGCAACGCATGGAAATCTGCACCAAGAAAATCAGACCTAATGATGTGTGTGTGCGTGCTTTCGATCGCTTGAAGAGGGATACAATCGGAGAAATTGACCTGGTCCTAACTATTGGTCCAGTCGACTTCGAAGTGACCTTCCAGGTTTTGGACATGGATACTTCCTATAATTTTCTCTTGGGACGACCGTGGATCCACGCGGCAGGAGCCGTGCCTTCTACTCTCCACCAGATGGTGAAATTTGAATATGAAAAGCAGGAGATTGTGGTTCATGGAGAAGATGAGCAATCAATTTATTGGGATCCATTAGTCCCATGCCTTGAAGCAAGGGAAGGAAGTGAATATATAGTTTATCAAGCCTTTGAAATTGTGGTTGCAGACCAATGCGAAGAGGGAAACCCTTGCCCTCAACCCTTCCTTTCAAACGCATCAATCATGGTAGCCAAAGAAATGATCAGACATGGTTACCAACCTGGGAAAGGGCTCGGGAAATCACTGCAAGGAATAGCTGAACCAATCACCTCGACTGCCAGCGAGGGGTTCTTTGGGTTAGGCTTCCGACCCACGCCAGCTGATGTAAAATGGGCAAAGAAAAGGAAGAATGATGGGTGGGTCTTGACTCAGCCGATTCCGCAGCTGTACAAAACATTTGTCAAGCCTAAGTACAGTGAAGAGGAGGAAGATGAAGCCTTTACGGCCGAAGAAATTGAAGAGATTTGTGGGGCTATGAAACAGATGCTGTATGAAACCCACATGGTCCAGCCAGGGGAAGGCTCAAGCACCGCTGAGGTGCTGTACATGGGACCCAATGCCAAGCTGCAAAATTGGAAGGCTACGCCATTCCCAATCAGGCAGGAGTCCCGGTAGACCTGTCTTGCCAAATTTTCTGCATCCCGAGTTATTGCAGGGTGTAACTCGGATGTTTTGTTTTTCTTAGTTTCCTGTCTTTAGTTTCTTGTCTTTTAATTCCCAGTGTAAACCCTGTTATCTTCAAAATTCAATGAAATGAAATCTATATTTCATCGTTCATCTCTTCTAATTTTGTTATTTTATTTTTTCTTTCTTCTTTTTAGTTCTAATAATGCGGCTTTAAATAACACGACATGCTTGCGGACTTCATGCCCAGATCCAAACACACTGTCTAACTGTGAAGTAATGAACCAAGAACTAGAATATAATGAAGAAGAGTCTTTTAAGGAAATAAACCGAGAATTGGAACAATTTGAGAATAAACCTAAGCCGAACTTAAATGATACTGAACCGGTTAATTTGGGTAGTTCTGAAGAAATCAGGGAAACCAAGAAAAGCATTCACACAGACGAAAAAATCCGAGATGCATTAATCCAACTCTTGTTTGAGTTCAAAGATGTGTTTGCTTGGTCATACGATGACATGCCAGGACTCAGTGTTGATATGGTGGTTCATAAATTGCCAACTTACCCTGGTTATCCCCCTGTCCAGCAAAAGCAAAGAAAGTTTAAAACTGATATCAGTGACAAAATCAAAGAAGAGGTCACAAAACAGCTGAAAGCAGGGGTGATCCGGGTAGTTCGATACACCACGTGGCTAGCCAATGTAGTCCCAGTACCAAAGAAAGACCAAAAAACCCGAGTGTGTGTGACTACAGAGATTTAAACAAAGCAAGTCCCAAGGATAATTTCCCTTTGCCAAATATCCATATCCTTGTTGATAATTGTGCCAAACATGAGATATAGTCCTTTGTGGACTGTTACGCGGGATATCATCTGGTGTTGATGGATGAAGAAGACGCTGAAAAGACAGCCTTCACCACACCTTGGGGCCCATATTGTTATAGAGTCATGGCATTCCGATTGAAGAACGCAAAAAGGGCAACCTACATGAGGGCCATGACTACTATCTTTCATGACATGATGCATCAAGAGATAGAGGTGTACGTTGATGATGTGATCATCAAATCTAAGACTAAGGAGGATCATGTTCGAGATCTGAGGAAATTCTTTGAGCGGCTGCGCAAATATGATTTGAAGCTAAACCCAGCCAAATGTGCATTTGGAGTCCCATCCGGCAAGCTCTTGGGATTCATAGTCAGTCGAAGAGGCATTGAGCTAGATCCAACCAAGATAAAGTCTATTCGGGATCTACCTCCTCCAAGAACCAAGAAAGACGTCATGAGTTTGTTGGGAAGATTGAACTACATCAGCCGGTTCATCGCTCAGTTGACTTCTACATGTGAACCCATATTCAAGTTGTTAAAGAAAGATGCGGCAATCAAATGGACGGACGAGTGCCAAGAGGCTTTTGATAAAATCAAAAAGTATCTGTCGAATCCGTCGGTTTTGGTCCCACCTGAGCCAGGAACCTCTGTTCTTGTATCTGACAGTCTTGGAAAATTCTTTCGGCTGTGTCCTCGGGAAACATGATGTGACCGGAAAGAGAGAACAAGCCATTTACTATCTGAGCAAAAAGTCACCAGTTATGAAGCCAAGTACACTTTGCTGGAAAGAACTTGTTGCGCTTTAACTTGGGTCGCCCAGAAGTTGAGGCATTATTTGCAAGCATACACCACCTACCTCATAACCAGGTTGGATCCTTTAAAGTACATATTCCAGAAGCCAATGCCCACTGGTAGTTTAGCAAAGTGGCAGATCCTTCCCACAGAATTTGACATAGTCTATGTCACTCGAACGGCAATGAAAGCCCAGGCGTTAGCAGATCATCTGGCTGAAAATCCGGTTGATGATGAGTAACAAACTTTGAACACTTACTTCCTGGACGAGGAGGCAAATTCAATTGAGGCAATATCTGAAGACACTAATTCTTGGAAAATGTTCTTCGATGGAGCGGTAAACGTAAAGGGTGTTGGAATTGGGGCAATCTTGATCTCACCTGATGGTCAGCATTATCCGGCCACAACTAGGCTTCGGTTTTTCTGCACAAACAACACTGCCGAGTATGAAGCCTGCATTATAGGTATGAACATGGCAATCGCCCAAGATGTCGAAAAATTATTAATCATGGGAGACTCGGACCTGATTATTCGACAAGCTCACTGAGAATGGGAGAGCCGAGATGTTAAGCTTATTCCTTATAGGCAACATGTGGAAGATCTGAGTAGACGATTCGAGTCGATAGAGTTCAGGTACATCCCACGTTGTCACAACGAATTAGCTGATGCACTTGCTACTTTGGCCTCGATTCTGCCATACCCAGGAAATGCCCACATTGATCCTTTGGAGATCCAAATCCATGAAAGGCATGGCTATTGTAATACGGTTGAAGCTGAACCAAGTGTTCAACCATGGTATCATGACATCAAGAGGTTTCTGAAAACTAAAGAATACCCAGATCAAGCAAGCGGAGACCAAAAATCAGACGACATGCAAGTGGTTTCTTTTTTAGCGGTGATATCTTATACAAAAGAACTCCGGATCTCAACTTGTTAAGATGTGTTGATGCCGAAGAGGCTGGAAAAATCATGCATGAAGTGCACACAGGAGTGTACGGACCCCACATGAACGGGTATGTCTTGGCAAAGAAAATCCTCCGAGCAGGCTACTATTGGATGACCATGGAGAAAGACTGCTTCAGTTTTGTTCGGAAATGTCGTCAGTGTCAGGTGCACGGTGATTCGATTCATGCACCTCCCACAGAACTACATCCCATGTCATCACCTTGGCCATTTGTCGCTTGGGGCATGGACGTCATTGGGCCAATCGAGCCAAAAGCCTCAAACGGGCACAAATTCATACTGGTCGCCATCGACTATTTCACGAAATGGGTTGAAGCAACTACTCTCAAATCTGTTACCAAGAAACCTGTGGTGGATTTCGTGCATTCAAATCTTATGTGCCGTTTCGGTATCCCTGCGACCATCATCACAGATAACGCTGTAAACCTGAATAGTCATTTGATGAGAGAAATATGCGAAAAATTCAAGATCGCATAGGAAATCTACTCCATATCGACCTAAAGCCAACGGTGCCGTGGAAGCAGCAAACAAGACAATCAAAAAGATTTTGAGGAAAATGATTCAAAGCTCCAAGCAGTGGCATGAAAAGTTGCCGTTTGCATTGTTAGGGTACCGCACTACTGTGCGCACATCAATCGGAGCAACCCCATATCTTTTAGTTTATGGCATTGAAGCCGTAATACCTGCGGAAGTTGAAATTCCTTCCCTCTGGATCATTGTAGAAGTTGAAATCGAAGATAGTGAGTGGATCAAAACCCGCCTGGAACAGTTAACCCTGATTGATGATGTTACCACTCATATTTGTATACGTTAGATTACGCCGTAAGATAGTCTAGATAGGTCCAAGAAGAGATTACTTTTGAGATAATAAGAATTTAGTCCTATTGGTCTTAAATGATGCAAGAGTGTATAAGGGTGGTTAACAAGTATTAGAAGTTAAACGAATTAAGGATTTTGTAACTCGTATTTTCGGGTAAATCGAGAGGTGATTAACATTACCAAGAGGTCATGTTATAAGGCATTTGAATAATGTAATATCCATTTCATAAGTTTTGAATTCAAACGAGTTATGAAGCAAAAGTCGACAAAAGTTATCGCAACTTACGTTCATAATCTTACTCATACTTTAGGTCAAATGTCACTAAGCTTTTCTCCCAATTTACTTGGAATTATGGGGTGATATACCCACCAAATTGAATATCTATGAGCCTAGTTTCCAACTCATTAAACCATTCGTCGATACGATCTCAGAATTGGGAGATATTCGCGTTTTCGCGAGACTGCGCCAAGCACCTCTCTATGGGGCCCACATAGGCGGTTTAAGACATATGGATATATATAAAACGCCTCAACCCCGTTTTATGTCATTATTTTTCAGTATATTCAGACCTTAGAACCCTAAGAACAACCTCTCAAGGTTCTCTCATGATCCAAGACTAAAACAAAGGGCAAACAACACAAATCAAGTGTCTGGAATCCCGTGGCGCTAGTAAGTTCCTATTTCCTCTTGTTGTTGCTGATTTTTGTGTTGTTCCAGCTCATGTGGGAGGTTTTTTTAAGTTGTTTGTGTTCTTTAAAATACCCCCTCAAGTTTAAATATCAACCCTAGGTAATTTCAAGTCTTCTAAAGTGATTCTAGTACCAAAAAACCCTAATTGATTGCTAGCTTCGCTTCCTTATTCTTGTGGCAGTATTGAAGGGATATTTCGTGGTCAATTAAGGGAAAATTGGAGTTGTTCTTTCTGTTTAAAGGTAAGAAACCTCTTACCCTATATGTATTTAAGATTATCCAAGTTACGGCTCAGTCGTTGAAGCTAGAACTTGTGAGATATACGTCGAAAGGCTTGCTAGTAATGTTGTTGGTTGTTGGACTGTTTTGGGTGGCTTAATATGATTATTATTGATGTTTTTGGTCTGTTTGGTGATTGGTTAACTTGTGGGAAGTCATATATATAGGGGAGGTTCTGTCCATTTCATCGCAAAATTGGTTACAGTTGATACATAATAGTTACGACGCTTAAACGATAACGGTAGTGTCATTTCTCTTATTGTAGACTAAGGAGTCATGGAATTTTCATAGCTTGAGGTTGGGAAGTATATACAAGGTATGTGAGACTGTCCATTTCCTTCTTTTGCATGACTCTGATTGTACATAATGCAATGAACGAGCCTCCAAAGATACTCTACTCTCAGAAGGTAGTACTACTTATATTGTTTCCCCTCTTATGGGAGGATTGATGTTGATATTACTTCTTTGACCTTACGCCACTCCGAAAGGTTGGAAGTGTGATCCCAATGAGTCCAACATGCATTATTATTTAACTCTATCGAGCCGCGCTATAGTCGTCCGGGTATGGCACTTATTGTGCAACTATATATATGTATCTATTTTACTCTACTGAGCCGCGCTATAGTCGGCATCTATTTTACTCTACCGAGTTCGCTCTATAGTCGGCCGGGTATGGCACCTACTGTACAACCACTGATCAGTTGGGTATGATGTTACATAGCCGTATGATGGTCGGGGTATGATATGATGATGATGAGGCCCACAGAGGCGTATGTATATGATGATTTTAAACGGATATATATGTATATGCACATCAGGCATTGCATGATTAGTCGCCCTCAGAGGCACTCAGATGTTACAGGGTATATATTTTCTATCCCTATGCACATTACTGTTCTTATATTATGCCTTCCTGCCTTGCATACCTTAGTACCTTATTCGTACTGACGTCCTTTTATTTTTGGACGCTGCATGTCGTGCTGCAGGTCCTGATAGACTGGTAGGCGAAGCTCCCCCACCACAGTAGGCTGCCAGTTCAGCGGTTATTGGCGAGATCCCTCCTCCGGACTTGCCGTGATCTTGGTATGCATTTTTGTTATAGGCATTATGGGTATGTCGGGGCCCTGTTCTGGCAATGCTGCATCACTTATGTTCCTTTAAAGGCTCATAGACAAGTGTCGACTCATGAATAGTTGGGATTGCCTTATCGGCAAATTTATTTTTGTTGTATAGTTTTTCATTACAACCTTGTCGGCCATGTTATGTATATGTTCATGTTATTATCTGGAATTTTGGCTGATTAGGATTATTGTCTGCCATTCATACTGATCTCGTCGGCCCTTATAGATAATAAAAAAAAGGTTAGATAAAATGTAAGTTGGTACTCGGCACGTAAGGCCCGGGTGCTCGTCATCGCCCTCTAGTTTGGGTCGTGACAAACTTGGTATCAGAGCAGGTCTGTCTACGGGTTGTCTATGAGCCGTGTCTAGTAGAGTCTTGATTATTGATGTGTAACGCGCCACATTTATAATCAGTAGGCTGCATGACATTTAGAGTTGTTACTTTTTTTTTTTTTTCTGAATCTAGATCGTGCGTAGAGCTAAGTCGTAAGTATTCGTCTCTAATATTCACCATGTTCTTTTCAGCGATGCCCACGACTAGGAAGCAAGTGATTAGTAGACGCCTTGATACAGCTGCGGGAGAGGGTACCAGTCAGGTGCCTCCCCCTAGAGCAGGCCATAGTGAGCCTCAGAGCGAGATGCCGTCTCAGACCTCATTTACTCCTTCTCCTCCAGAGGATATAAGAAGGCACCCAGCATCTCTAGTTCCTCCATCTGGTACCACAGACCAGGATATGCGGAGTGCGGTACAGTTGTTGACTAGCTTGGTAGCTGCTTAGGCTCAGAGGCAGAATACCGGTACTACTGATAAACTGGTTAGTGTGAGAGTTCGGGATTTTATTAATCTAGATCCTCCCATGTTTACCGGATCAAGCCCCAAGGAGGACCCGCAAACTTTTACTGATCATGTTCATCGTATATTGCGGGTTATGCATGCTAGTGATACGGAGGCAGTAGAGTTGGCTTCTTATCGGTTACGGATTTAGCAGTTTTCTGGTATGATAGTTGGGAGAGATCCAGGGGTCCGAATGCTCCCCCACCTGTGTGGAAGGAATTTTCTGAGGCGTTTCTTCGTCACTACCTGCCAGTTGAGATACGACGAGCTAGAGCTGATAAGTTCTTGAACCTTCGACAGGGTAATATGAGTGTGCGAGAGTATAGTATGCAGTTTGATTCTTTAGCAAGGTATGCTCCCCATATAGTGGCCGAGATGAGCGATAGGGTACACCTGTTCGTGAACGGATTGGGACCACATTTGATAAATGAGTGCACGACAGCCTCCTTGATAGAGGGCATGGATATTTTCCGTATTCAGGCTTATGCCCAGACACTAGAGGATCGTAAGCGCCAGCAAAGAGCAGATAGGGAGCAGGATAGGGGCCAGCATGGGCGAGATTTGCAGGGTATTCTGGTGACTTCCGAGGTAGTGTCAGACCCCAGTCTTCGAGGAGTTTGGCGCCATCTATAACTAGTGCTCCTCCACGCTTTCAGAGGCCTCAGTATGATCAATTTACCTATTCTGGTTCAGGTCAGGGTTCGCGGGCATCAGGCTCACAATATCATAGGGATACTAGTCAGATGAGACCCCCAACACCTCGTTGTGATCAGTGCGGCAAGGCCCACGTTGGACTGTGTCGTCGAGGTTCCGATGTATGCTATTCTTGCAGACAACCTGGCCATATGAGGCAGGATTGTCCTAACAGAGGAGGTGGTGGTATGGCTCAGCCGACTGGATCTGTGGCTGGTTCTTCCTCATCAGTTCGACCTCCAACACAGGGTTTTCAGCAGCCGACAGGTCGTGGTAGAGGTAGAGGTGCAGTGCCGAGTTCGAGTGGTACTCAAAATCGAACCTATGCTCTAGTAGGTCGGCAGGATCTCGAGTTATCTTCGGATGTTGTTACAGGTATATTGTCTGTGTTTTCTTATGATGTATATGCATTGATTGACCCGAGATCTACATTATCATATTACACCCTTTGTGGCTAAAAAGTTTGGCGTCGAACCTAAATTAATAAGTAACCCACTTGCGGTATCTACTCCGATAGGAGAATTAGTGATTGCTAGAAGGGTATATAGAGGTTGTACAGTAATGATTTGTAGTCATCAAACCTCGGCAAATTTATTTGAGTTAGAAATGGTTGATTTTGATGTGATAATGGGAATGGACTGGTTGGCCTCATGCTATGCAAATGTTGATTGTCGTACGAAGATGGTTAGGTTTCAGTTTCTTGGTGAACCCGTCATCGAATGGAAGGGGAACATTGCTACGCCGAAAGGTATGTTTATTTCCTATCTTAAGGCCAGGAAGATGATCTCAAAGGGTTACATTTTTCATCTCGTTCGCGTTAGGGATGCGGAGGCGAAGCCGCTACCCTACAGTCAATCCCCGTGGTCAATGAATTTCCGGATGTTTTCCCAGATGAACTCCCAGGTCTTCCTCCTGAAGGGGAGATTGAGTTTAGTATTGATGTGTTGCCTGACACTCAACCGATCTCTATCCCTCCATACAGGATGGGCCCGGCAGAGTTACGAGAGTTGAAGGTGCAGTTGAAGGACTTGCTGGATAAGGGCTTCATTAGGCCTAGCACTTCACCTTGGGGTGGGGTGCGCCAGTCTTGTTCGTGCGAAAGAAAGACGGGTCATTAAGGATGTGTATCGATTATCGACAGTTGAATAAGTTTACTATAAAGAACAAATATCTACTTCCAAGGATTGACGACCTGTTTGACCAACTCCAGGGTGCCAAGTATTTTTCCAAGATCGACTTACGGTCAGGGTATCATCAGGTGAGGGTCAAGGAGAAGGATATTCCAAAAACAGCCTTCCGGACAAGATATGGGCATTTTGAGTTCTTGGTAATGTCGTTTGGGCTAACAAATACCCCAGCAGCTTTTATGGATCTCATGAATAGTGTATTCAGGCCATATCTCGATGTGTTCGTGATTGTATTCATTGATGACATTTTGGTGTATTCTCGTTCAGAGACAGAACATACGGGTCACTTGCGGATAGTATTACAGACCCTTCGGGATCGTAAGTTGTATGCTAAGCTCTCCAAATGTAAATTCTGGCTAAACTCAGTAGCATTCCTTGGCCATGTGATATCTGACGAGGGTATTAGTGTTGACATTCAAATGATCGATGCAGTGAAAAATTGGCCAAGACCTACAACACCGTCAGAGATCCGCAGTTTTCTAGGACTAGCAGGATATTATAGGAGGTTTTTAGAAGGGTTTTCCTCTATATCAGCCCCATTGACTAAGTTGACACGGAAAGCTACCAAGTTTCAATGGTCCGACGCTTGTGAACATAGTTTCCAAGAGCTAAAGGATCGGTTGACCTCCGCGCCAGTGCTTACCCTCCCAGAAGGAACAGAAGGGTATGTGGTATATTGTGATGCTTCAGGTGTAGGTTTGGGGTGTGTATTGATGCAACGTGGGAAGGTAATTGCTTATGCATCAAGACAATTAAAGGAGCATGAAAATAATTACCCGACTTATGATTTGGAATTGGCTGCAGTAATTTATGCTTTGAAGATTTGGCGGCACTATTTATACGGTGTCCATGTTGACATCTACACAGATCACGAAAGTTTACAATATATCTTCAAGCAAAAGGAGTTGAATAT
>MCJB01048507.1:37807-50044 GCA_002018475.1 Nicotiana obtusifolia
CATTTCATCTTCTCAAATGACCCCTATCTGAAACCCTAAACCCGCCGCCTTCATACCCCATTGAAAGCCATGGCGGCTCACCCCAAACCACCCCCAAATTCACCCAAAATCATACCCAAGAACCACCTACGTCCCCTCACCCCAAATCCCAACTCCATTTCAGCCAAAACCCCCTGAAACCCCTTCAATTTCAGATCAAAAAATGAAACTCTAAAGTTTCAAAATCTCTAAAATCGAAGTTCTGGAGTCGATTTAAAGTCAAGCTTAGCTAAAAATCGAATTTTTGAAAATGCTCAAGTCACTGGTCCGAGGTATTTTCTTCAGCTTTCTTTTTCATGTTTGTTTCCTGTTTAATTTTTTAGTGTTTCTCATCTTCTACCCCTTCTTTAGGTTTTTCAGTGTTAAGCCTAAACCAGTTGAGTCTTCAAGACTCTGTAAAGGCAGTAGATTTTAAAAAAAAAAAAAAAAATTCTCTGAAATTTGGGCTTTTGAAAATCAAGCCCTAGAAGGAAAATGGTCGGAATTGGGCTGAGTCATATATGGAGTCGGATCGACTCGACCCATGAGGTTTAACAAAGTAAAATAGGATATTGAAGGGTTAATTTGGGTAATAGATATGAAGGGAATCTGTCAGTAACAAACTAACAGATTAAAAAGCTTCTAGGGGGTCCTAAAATGCAAATTAGATAAGTAAAATTAGGAAAAAGCTGGGCTAAAAAGAGATAATTTCAAAAGAAATAACTGAAATAGGACAGCTGTCCAGAAGTTTGTTAGAAAAAGATACTTTTTTCTCACATGCACGGTGAACAGATTTTTGGATATATTCTTTGATTTTTTGCATATTGTGGTATATATAGACACGCGAGCATATTAAGAAGGAGGGGGATATACACACACTCTGATTCACTGACTCTCTCTCGAAAAACTGCTTTGCATTTCTCTTCATTGCTGGATATTTGCTGGAAATTTAGGAAAATACCTTGAGTTCAAAAGTAACTTCAATTAAGATCTCTGATTAAAGTCGAAAGTTGTTGCTGCTAACTGACTGAATCTGTTGTTGTGCTCCATTCAATACTGCTGCTAGTTTCACTCGGCTGTTTTGCTGGTGTCTACTTGATTTAAATAGGCAAGTTCAAACATCCCTGTATTTATGTTTTCCCTTAAATAAAACAGTGTCTTATTTCTATGTAATTTGGTTTGATTTGTTGAAGTCTCATGCTAGTACACTTATATGGATTGATTGCTTTTCATTATTTGATGTATTATCCCAGAAGAAGGGAAAAATTTGATTGTGAAATCATGTGCTTTTCTTTGTTAAGTTCGGTAGCTTTTTGTTATAGATTCTGCTCTATTATGATCTGACTAAATATGAAATCCTATTTAAATGCATATGTAATATTTTATTTTGTTTAAGTGATTTTCATAGTAATCAATGATGGATAAGGACGGCTGTTATTAAGTATGTGGCTATAGTCTCATAGATTTGGCCAAGTCTGCCAAAAACTTCAAGGCAAAACAAGTGGGTTTTCAGAAATGTTTGAATTCACTGCCAATCATCATGTCTAAGTTGAAGGTTGATTATCTCATTTTCAGATTGTTATGTTAATTTAGGATAAGAATGTATTTTAATTAAGAGACATTTGTGCTATGTAAAGTAAACATTATTGTGAAAGCTAGAATTTAATTAGTCTGATTTCTGAATGCAAGTATGAAGATGAGTGATTGTTTCTGATAATTATTTCTGATTGCGTGGGAAGATAGAGATAATCTGTTAAAATTCAAAGTATGGCTGTTTCTGGAACTAGTGGCTATATTCGTAATTAAAATTATGACCTTATTCTGAGGGAATCTGTTTATGTGCCTAAAATTGAAAATACTTGGAGCCCAAGTGGGCCTGTTGTTCGGTGCAGAAATCAAATGGGGTTACTGTTGTTTACATGTAGGGTTCCAATAGCATGAAGTATTAAACACATAGACACGGTTCTAACAACTTTAGGTCTAGGAATTCCTTTTAATTAATTGGGTGAGCCATATAATTAGCAACGGTCACATATGGCCCTCTTAATAGTTAAATACAATTTTAAAAATAATTAATTCTTCAACGCCTTAAAGTTTCGTAGCTTGCTTTTAGGCACGATTAATAAACATTGTGACTATGGATACGGTTCCCGTGACCTAGTAACAATGCCAATTTCGAGGGTGCCTTTTAGGTAACTTCAAATAAGAAAAGATTTCGAAATAATTTGAGGTGCGCCGCACCGGATACAATTTCAAAATGCATGGCCCTCATTAATCAATATTAAAATCCTTAGAAAACCGAGGTGTGCTATTCAGTGAATTTCTATGGCCCTCGAAAAGTTAAAAACGCATAGTTGCTTTAGGCGCGTTATTTTAATAACTCAATTTCCTAAACTCGGGTGCGCATTTATGTGACCCAAATCCAAATCTCAATGTTAAATAAAATGTGTTACGGATTACGGGTGCATTTATGTGACGTGGTTCATGACGTATTTTAAATGACGTTGCAATTCTCCAATAATGAAACAAAGCGGTTAAAGATAAAATGTATCATAGGCTAGAAACATGTATTAAAATCAGATAACAAGCCGATTATAATAGTTGAGCGACCGTGCTGGAACTACGGAATCCGAGAGTGCCTAACACCTTCCCTCGGGTTAACAGAATTCCTTACTCAGAATTTCTGGTTCGCAGACTTCACAAGGAAAGTTGAAATTTTCCTCGACTTGGGATTGAAAAATAAACTAGTGACTTGGAACACCAATCAAAATATTCCAAGTGGCGGCTCTGATAAAATTAATAACCCCATTTCGAATAATGTCACTTTAATTAGAAAAATTCCCTTATATACTCCTCGGGGGGGAGGGGGGAGGGGAGGGGGGTGTACGAAAGGAGGTGTGACACATATAAAGTGGTCAAATATTCCATTACGTGAAAGGAGATATGAAAAACTTATCCACTGAAGGAAGATATCGGGATGCATGATTCTCTTCATATAAGGAATAATTTTGTTGCAATCAAAGAATTCTCTTGTGCCATATAATCCGATAGAAGACCAAGGAAAGAAATTCAATGGGCTTGAAAGAAGACTCGACAATCGTCTAGATTCATACGGAATTGTCACGGAAGGACCAAATTCATAGTATAAGGAAAGAAAATCTCTCTCAAGATTTTACTTACAACAAAACAAGGAAAATTGAAAATATGTACTGAAAAGAATTAAAACAGTACAACTCAATATTAGAAAGGGAAGATTCCGTCAGAGTTCATGACAAGGAAATGAATATTTATAGAAAGAGAACTCAGAAATCAAGCCACGACAAGCGGACTATCAAAGTACACTAAAAATCATGACAGAGTTCAAAAGGAAAGAAAAGACTGTCCAAATTCAAAGAGAAACCATCGGTCAAACACTAAAGGAATCCAGATTCACGATACTACAATGAAAAGGAGAAATTAAGGAAACAATCAGACAACGAGTTGGTTTCTTAACTTAAAGAGAAATACAACCTGGCAGTAATATTTCGAAAGAAGGGACAAAGCCAATAATCAAGGAATCATCAGTAACGGCTACAAAGAAGATTGGATGAATCATCAAAATTCTCTTGGGGTTATGCTAAAGCCGGAACAAGTTGAAAAGGCTATAAAAAGGAGCTCTATGAAGGAAGAAAGTTGCACAGCCTTCTATACAATTGTCTAACCAAATAAAAGTTCTTGATTCTACTCTTAACAAGCATTGTAATTCACTTATAGAGAATTTACTGTGTACACAAAAGAGTGAAGAGATACAGGAAAATATTGAAGAGGCAGTGTGTCCTTAGAGGGTATGTCATTATTCGTTTCTTTGGTGAGCGAGTGAAAATCAAAGAGTCATTGTTGGTGAGCGAGTAAAAACCAACCTTTTGCATTGTTGGTAAGCGTGTTAAAACCAACCCTTGTTCGTTGTTGGTAAGGGAGTGAAAACCAACCTTGTAAACGTTGATGGTGAATGTTGAAAATCACACAAGATGTACTCAACTCACATTACAAAGAGCTAAAGAGATAAATTCCTTACAACCCAAGGGGATTGAAGTAGGATACCATATTGGTTCCGAACCAGTATAAAATTCCCGATGTCCTTTACCTTACTGCTTTCATATTATATTATAAGCAATTACTGTTTATTGAGATAAGTATTTGATTGAATCAAAATACTAACAGTATTATGCAGGTTGTCTCCGTATTAATCGACTAAGTCTGAGGAGTAATCGACTAAAAATTTAAAAAGACTATAATTCACCCCCTCTTGTACTTTCAGTATCATGATTTAAGCTGATGCTTTCTTTCATTTCTCAAGGCAGCGCCCAGGCTTATAGCTTCCTGGGCTCACATCCTTTTACTATTTGCATCTCTCTCACTTCAAGACAAAGAAACGTTGGTTATGATAATTTGATCAATACGTGCAATGCTTTTCTCTTAGAGAATATTATCAATGTTTGCTCACAAAAAGCATTCCAAACCTTGTGATATATAAAACTGTTATATACATTTATGGGCATTACTGCACCATCAATCAGTTATATAGGCTTTTGGGGTTCTCTAGTACTAAACGTTTCTTTAATTAAGGGTTCTCTAATTCTAAATAAACGGTTGTTTCTTTAAATAACACACATTTTGGACTTCTTTTTCAACTTTTGAACATAAGTACTTGAAAAAATAATTAATCAACAAGAGAATATCACCAATTTTTGAATAGTACAAATAGATCATTTAATGAGGGTAATTTTACTTTTAGGTGGAGGGTAAATTGGTCGTTTAATTTTTGAAGGATATTTTAATAAATTAACTTTACACCAAAAGGCTTCACGCTTATAACTCTCTACACGTGCTTTGCACGTGATCTTATCTATTCTAAATTTATTTAGTTGAATTATAAAATGGAGCTCAAAGTATTTGTATTCAAATACTTTGGAGTGTGTATAAAAATTAAATATGAATATTTAATATCAAGATAAATGTGGAGTGAAATAATAGGTTGTCTAAAACTTTTTAATATTATTCTAATATTAAAAAACTAATATAATGTTACACATTAATACGTTATGTAATGAAAGTTTTACATAATCTATTACATTCTCAAAGTTTTGAAAAGCAACGGTATGACGCTCAGTATAATTACAAAAAGATATTTATTACAAAAAGGTATTTGAATATCTCAGTATAATTAAAAACTATTGCACAAAGTAAACCTGAGGAAAGTACCTTAGAGTCATACATCATTTACATATATTGTTAGATGATCTAAAATACATATATGTTTTTTTCAAGAATAAAATAAGTAATTACATAGACCTTGCTTGTAATCCAATTTGTTTGGGGAGTTAATATCTCCAAAATTTTGTCTTCTCAAATTCACTTCTGAATCATAATTTAAATAGGATATTGTATTTGATTGGTTAAAAGTTAGTTTGTCACTTAAAAAAACATAGCCCGGTAGCAAGCTCTTTGCCGTTTTCGTAGACACTCTTTATTTAATCACATTTAAACATGAATAAACTAATAATTCTAATAACAAATTAATCATCCATATACACTTATTGAATCCAAGTAGTTATATGAACTGATCATCCGCTCTCCTAAATTGATTTTTATGACATATAAACTTTTAATCCATTAGCAATTAATCCATTATAGTATACTTAGACTTCTAATATTATTCTTCAATGTATGTATTTCTTTCTCTATTTCAATTGATAATTATATTACTTCATTTAATCTCTTGATTTTTCTTTTGTTTTAGTTTTTTTAAACATGGGTAATTGTGATTTGACAATCAAAAAATGTAAAAGTAAATATTAATTGAAGCTCAAAAACAAATCTTTAGATACCTTTATCAGATAATATATTAACGTTTGTGCAACAATATCTTATTTAAGTTATTTTATTCATAATTATTCATGTATATCGTTCAGTAATACTAAACATATTTATTAAAAAAGCAAGTATTTGCACTCAATACAATTAAAATTTATATATGTTTCTCTTCAAGAATAAAAGAAAGAGTAATTACCTAGAACCTTGTTGATAATTCATTTTGTTTGGAGCTTCTGTGTCCAAATCTTGTCTTCTCAAGTCTCCTTTGGGTCATAATTTAAATAAGATGTTGTAGTTATTTGGTTAAAATCCGATTTTTTTACTTTCAAAACTTGGCCAACGGTAGCGATAGTTCAAAATCAAATTACACCTCTTCAAATAATTTTTTTTAATAAATACGGTATTTAAAAAAGGGTGATTTGGTAATCCAACAGTAGCAATAATTGAAACCAAATCAAATAGAAAATAGAAAACGGTAGTTACATTAGTGACTAATTATTTGAAGGATTACACCCTTTTAAATAAATTTTCTATTTTATTAATTTAGTATGGATACAATACTTGTAATTACTCTATGAAAGAACACAACTTTTAGAAGAGACACTTTAAATTAGATTTTCTTTTCTTTATTTAAATATTATTTAATATTATTTTTAAATACCTAAATAAGGTATTTAGGTTATTTAAAAGGACAATTTAATAATTCAACTTTTAACTTTTGGGGTTACTACTTTTATAATAATATAGATAGATATAGATAGATAGATAGATATAGATTTTATGATAATATAGATATATGAATATGATACAATGATATGATATGATGTAAAGGGAAAGAGAAAAGCAAAGGTAATACATATACTGAATGTAATACAGGCAAAATTTTAAAATATAAAATTTCTTTTCTCTTTAACAACTTTATCAATAAAATTTCAACCCTTTTTTCTCAGATAAATTATTACCATAAGGTTATGCCTGTAAAAAAGGAAGAAATAAAACAATAGTTCGTACAGAAAGTATTACGATATAAAACTATCATATTAACTAGCTTGTCAATTTCATTTTGATAAGCCTTCAAACTTTTGTAAAAGCTGCTCTAATAGGCTTTTCCATTTGACTACATTTAGACAAGATTTGTTCTTTTACCCTCTTTTTTTTTTACAGAGAGAGAGAGATAATGGTTTGCAAACCTTACAATCTCCTTTAGCAAGCTAACCATAATATGAAAGTGCAGCAAGAAACCATTTGCTTAGATGTATTCATACCTCTGTATAAAAGCATGTCACTCAGATCATCCCTGGATGCTAGCCATCCTTTCACTGAAAAGCTCTTCAAAGAGGACACTGGCCTTCTATCTTTGAATGGTTTACCCACAGACGAGAGGGTTAAGGCTGCAATTGATATGTCTCAAGACACACATAAGATGAAAAAGCACCAAAGAACCCTTTTATTAAAGTTTATACCATAGAAAATGTCAACTATTTTAGCAAGATCATCGATATATATTGTTGATCACTGCTCGAAACCCCATCTATGTTAATTCCATATCTCTACTGAATATCAAACCATTTTGATAAGCCTTCAAACTTTTGTAAAAGCTGCTCTAATAGGCTTTTCCATTTGACTACATTTAGACAAGATTTGTTCTTTTACCCTCTTGTCTTTTTCTTTTTTTTGAGAGGAGAGAGAGAGATAATGGTTTGCAAACCTTACAATCTCCTTTAGCAAGCTAACCATAATATGAAAGTGCAGCAAGAAACCATTTGCTTAGATGTATTCATACCTCTGTATAAAAGCATGTCACTCAGATCATCCCTGGATGCTAGCCATCCTTTCACCGAAAAGCTCTTCAAAGAGGACACTGGCCTTCTATCTTTGAATGGTTTACCCACAGACGAGAGGGTTAAGGCTGCAATTGATATGTCTCAAGACACACATAAGATGAAAAAGCACCAAAGAACCCTTTTATTAAAGTTTATACCATAGAAAATGTCAACTATTTTAGCAAGATCATCGATATATATTGTTGATCACTGCTCGAAACCCCATCTATGTTAATTCCATATCTCTACTGAATATCAAACCATTTTGATAAGCCTTCAAACTTTTGTAAAAGCTGCTCTAATAGGCTTTTCCATTTGACTACATTTAGACAAGATTTGTTCTTTTACCCTCTTGTCTTTTTCTTTTTTTTGAGAGGAGAGAGAGAGAGAGAGACAAAATGCTCCATAGACACAACGACGTTGCAGACCTTACAATCTCCTTTAGCAAGCCAACCATAATATGAAAGTGCAGAACCATTTGATTAGGTATATTCATAAAAGCATGTCAGATGCAATTTATATGTCTCAAGATACACCATGAGAAAAGGGTAAGAGAGATGAAATGTCAATACACCTGCTAATCCATTATGCCTGAAAATGTTATACACACTTCCGATAGTGAAACAACCTTCTCATTCAAGGTTCCATCTTACTCAATCCGTACAACTGGCTTTAGGCACAAAGTGAATAGGCAAACTTTACGAAGTATTTTATTTCTCTTCTATCAGGCCATCTCCAATTCATTCTTTGCTGGGATTTGGACCCTGGTCTCCTAATTTTGCACCCAATACATCGACTACTAAGCCACATCCTTTGATGTCTAAATATAGTAAAAAAACTCCTAACAAGTACTGAACTTAATGTATGCGTATTAACATGACTAGCCTCTATTTATTGAAACAAAATGTAATGCCTTCAAATGGAGAAAAATGATGGGTGTAAATTGGTTAGACTGGTGACTTGGCAGAATGTGCTTGGTCTATTATTTTGATGCTTGTGTATAGGCACATATATAGATTAGTACTTGACTATTTGAGATGTAATACAGTTGTATATGTAGTTAATGTAACTTAAAGATGTAACTTGAAGTTGTAATTGTATAATCTTGTATTTTATCAATGCATTGTTTCTGTTTTCTTCTTCTGTTGTGAATGAAAGGTTAATGATGAATGAGTGAATGGTGACTGTAGATTAACGAAGTTGGTGGCTAGTGACTGACTGTTGCAAATAGTTTTAGTTTACAAGGTCGTAGTATCTAGTTTTAGACCAAGCACGCAAGCAGTCTGGTTTATACTCGGTTTCTGGCACAATCTTGTTATAATCAACATATTGCTGGATCTAACTGTTGAGATTTTTCAGGCAGAAACTGGTTGAAAACTGACAGAATTTTGAGTTGCAGTCCCTTACCATTTTTCAAGAGAAACTGGTGGGATCTGAACAACACCAGTTTCAATATATAGCAGTTGTACATCTTCAACAACCAGCATCCTAACATCATCAGGAAAACAGCTTTTCCCAACGCAACTAGTCAAATTTAATAAGAACAGTAGCCATAAGACAAAGCATTTAGTCCCATTCACTCATATTCAAAGAAGAACCAATATGATTGAAATTCGTAACCAAAAGCATCAAGCACCGATCACCATCAAACAACATATCAGCAGAAAAAATTAAAATATCAGCAGTACCTGACTTCCAAAAAAAGAAAAACGGACAGCAATACCAAGAGTCAACCCAAGCACCTCCTAAATCTAGAAACTAGCACCAAAATAAAACATCCTTTGCCCAAATATTACCCAAATGGCAGCTGCACCAGAATCAGACATCCATGTTGGACCAGGTAGAATTTCGCTAGTAAATCAGCCTTCTTGAGTTACTTCATAGTTATAAAAGCGGTACCATGTCCCACTTCTCATCTTCTAACCTATATGAAAAATGAAATACGGTTTTTGAAGCTTCACCATTCTTTTGCAGAAACACAATGAAATAAACTAGAAAAGGCAAGCACAATCCAACAAAGTGGTTTGGGCTCCCCGGTGCACGAAAAAACATCGTCAGTAGCCAAGAAACAGACTAATAGTACTGTTAACTTGTAGATGCTCACCAGTCACCATACTATTGGTAACCAAGAAACTTGTAGAGCATCTAATCGTGTGTTTCCTGTAGCACTGTTACCTTGTAACATTTTTCCATTAGTTTTAGGGTTTTAATCTTTACCTGGACTAATGGTATCCACTTTTAACAACATGAAGGACCTTTTATGTTATGAGTAATATATAAAGGACCAGATTGCACCTGAACCGTTCAAATGAGTAGAAGAAAAGGCTGAAAACTATGAGGCAAGTGATTACCAGTAATCCCAAACAAACAAGGAAATGCCACCCACTTCCCAGCAGCATTTCAGATTACATTCTTAAAGCTACAAATAAACTGCATATTATTGTGAAAAAACTAGTTCATGACACAATCTAAAATAGGATAAGACAGCACTTATCTCAGTACATCAAGCAGCTGGGCAAGTTACCAAAAAGTAAAAGCTAAATCACTTATCTTCAACTGTCGTCTTCTGCCATTGCCTCTTTTACATCAAGTGCAAAGGTATGTTCCTGATCACAACCTAGATAAGAATAAAGACATGAAATAGAGTGTGTACGTCCTCCTTCCAGCTTCAGCAGGGCCGGTGAAATCAAGCTTGATCCTTGACATCCTCTGAAGACTAACCCTCTTAATTGCTAATAGTTAGTTGCTTTTAGTATCCCCAACAACAAGCCACCATTCTTCTTCCTTGGCTTTAGGATATCTAGGCACAAACACAGGTCCAACCTCTGTTCTACCCTCAAGATCTCGCTCAAGAGTTACCTAAACTCACATCATCTCCTGCTCTCACATTACCACCATCCAGAAGATCATACGTCAAATCAATGTTAGGAAGCCGGTTACAGAAACTGGCAATATCCATAAGCTGTGACTCTGACATTTGCAAGAGCTCATGCCTCATCATTTTCCATCTGCAATAAATCAAACACAGTCTCTATACTCTTTCCTCGATTCTCTTGGCACTTCTTCACCAATTCCTTAGAGAAGTGTGGGAGTTGAAGAAGCATAGAATCACGCTCCCACTTTTCCTGAGTAACCATCTGGCTCGCTTCCATTGCTAGAAGCGCGAGATTCAGCCATCCATTACTAGATATTACATCAACCATTGCTTGAAGCAGCCTACTAGCAGAAAGAAGAACCTCTTGCTGGTCAGAAGCTAGACTTCTGCCCATCATTTGCCTAAAGAAGTGGGCTTGTAACAGAGCCTTAGCCTTGGCATGAGGATCTGTGTATTTGGGATTTTCAAAAGAGAAGCGCTGATGATTAATTAACCTTCTTAGCAACTCCTCTTCACCAGGTCTCATCTGCAGCTCTTCATACTCCGATGCTGAAGCCAAAATTTCAAGCAAGCCCTTTAACTTCGTTTTGGTGGTCAAAGAAGAGCTAAAACGCTCTACAGTTTTGTAACTGATGTAATAATATGATGCAATCATGCCAGGATTCAGGGGCGAAAGCGAAAAATCATCTTCCACAGTAACACATTTGCTTGACTCCAAGTCACTGATAGTATTCTCGACCAACTCTGAGAGGTGATCCGAAAGATGCCTGTGACTAACTCCCAGCAGATTATAGTAGTTTGGATTGTGAGTGAGCCTTCTGTACATAATTGTCCATGTAAGGTAATCTACAGCTTCCTGCTTGTTCTGAATAACTCCAGCAGCCACCTCGGCTTTGAAATTTCCGTGGAGATAGTGCAGCAAATGGCTCTCAACTGGAAATGCTTCATACAAGAACTTCTTGTAGTAGTCTTCGCGTGGTGCATGGCAGATGATGACACACTTCCCCGAGCTATCTACAAGAGGTCGACTGGCTCGACCCATCATCTGCAATAAATCACTTACTGGATAATCACTGTCAACATTTTCCTTACCATCAGAGTCACTGTGAACTAAGAGTTGTTGAAGATGCTAATCCCTGTGGTCTAAGTAATTTGACAACTGCAGAATGCAGAGTGACTGACAAAAACAAGCTATTCTGAGAATAGAGAATATCGGGTAAAAACATAATAATGAGAGGAATGTGCAGTACTCAAGACCTAAAGCAAACTTTTAGCAACATGACAGGGAATATACATCTTAGGATATCCGAGTATTACCCAGAGAAACCTCCTATCACCTTGATTTTAAACTTTTCCTTGAAACTTCATCCATTTGAGTGGAACTTTATCACCTATTGACAAAAGGTCACATGCAATTCGTCAGGAGGCAAAAGAGATGTTTCTCCTATCACCTTGATTTCAAACTTTTCCTTGAAATTGTCATCCACTTGAGTGGAACTTTATCACCTATTGAAAGAAAAAGTTCACAAGCAATTCTTCAGGAGGAGAAAGAGATGCATTATCAGATCTGTCCTGAATATGCCTGTGACGACACACAATTTATTTCAGCTTACCCTGTTAGGGTGTTGGGATCCCGAGCTTGACGGAAGTAAATGTATAGGTGGTGAT
>MCJB01048507.1:50313-73681 GCA_002018475.1 Nicotiana obtusifolia
ACATCGAGTCAAAACATCAAGTGAACCAATAATTCCTTTTTTAATAACCGTAGAAAGAGCCGTTGACACCCCTTTGGAGATAATCTCCTTCCTCTCAATATCATAGTTGTCAACCACAATTAGCAGGAACTCAAGAAGAGTATGGGTGACTTCAATATACTTTGGTATAGAGTTCACCATTAAAAGAATTGTAGGTTCAATGTTCATTACATTATCAGTGGTTTCATCAAAGAAAAGCCAATCATAAAACAATGCAAGCTTTACATTTGCTACGATATAACTCTTCCTGCACGACTTCAATAGCCAACCAATCACAGCCCATCTGGGTAAGATGTCCGGTTCCGTAATTTCACTGGATGGACGAACTGAACAGCATATAAACCTAGCAATGTCAGTTAAAATGGTTTCTCTCTCGGGTACTCCAAGGAACTTCTTAGCAAACCAAACCTGGTACCTCTTTTGACTACCCAACTTGACACGTGTAAGCAAAAACCTCAATTGGGTTTCCATTTCAGGAGTTATTCGAAGCAAAAAGTATAAACTTGGAGTTCTTATGCGGTAAATTTGTGAGATATCTTCAAATCCGTCCGCCCTAAACTGTCTTGGATTCAATAACAAGTCTTTCCACATGGCTTTAAACTCAGGTATATGAACCAAGTCTTGCAAAAGCCTAATTAAGTCCCTCCCTATCTTCAAACACAATGGAAATTGTTCCCTCAAAAGTCGACCACAGAATTCAACCTCCATTCTCTTCAATGCATCCGTCATTGGATTACTTGGTAATCTATAATGATCAGCCAATAACCGAAGGAACACATACAACCCCTTATTCAAAACCAATGGTTCTTCCTCTAATAAACAATCCCAATTGGCTAAAAACAAAGTAACCATCTCCAAACACAACCACAAATTGCTCTCACTAAAATCCCCACCTAAAATTTGCCTTAAAAGAGCCACTAGCAATTTATCAAAACCTATAGCTAATACATTCAACATCTCTTTAGTAACCCATATAAGCTGAATTTTCACTGAGTCAAGCAACTTTGGATACAATTCATCAACAATATTGACAAGAATACAAGTAAAGAAACCATACCCATCAGTAATAATTGCATGTAGGTGCTTAATATGAACTTTAGCCAAATGGGGTTGGGATAAAATGCCAAAGTTTAGAGCTTTATTAATTTTTGAGTATTCCTCTTGTGTAAGGACTTTTAAGGAAAATGGGGGGTTTAGTTGGGGTTTAAGAAGCTCAAAAGCTTCTCTAAGAGACACTTCAATTGGGTTTTCAGCTTCATGAGTTCCTCTTTGAATAAGTTTTAAGGCCATTTGTCAAGCACAATAGATGCAAGAAGAATCACCAAAAACAGCTGCATAAGTGTACCTTGAACTCAAATTTTTTCGGAGACCAACTTATGCTTTGGTGCTTCGCCGGAAAGTTACCACCGGCGTGGAGGTAAGCAGAGGTTGTGTAGGTACGGCAACTTACCGCTGGTTTGCTCCCTTTTTACCGGTTGTTTCTCTTTTTCTCGCTTTCATTTTTTATTAATCTGTTTTAAGAAATATTTTGAAGATTCAGTAGAATGAATAACAATATCACAAACCCTGGCCGATAAGTTTTGAGAAAATTTTATGTTAGTCCACAAGCAAATTAGTATAAAAATTAATCAATTCCTAATAGGAAAACTATCATAAATGTCCAGCTTATTATAAAATTGGCCAATACATAAAATATTACTAATATTAGTCAAATGTTATCAATATCAACAAATTAACTATTTGTAGTCAAAAAAAGGTCTCTCTTTTTTTCTTTTACTTTCTTTTGAGGGGGTGTTATTAAAATAGATTGCGTACGTTTTAAGGAGTTCGAATCTGATTTTGGAATGATTTAGTAGAGTTTTGAGATGGTATGAATTGGAAATTCGAAGTACAAGATGAACATGAAAAAAAAATGATATGTGTATCACACACTGTATATCATTTGTGTATGACATATGTATCATATTTGTATCAAATATGTATCACATGTATATCCATGTATATCTGTGTGCGTGATACATATGCCACAGATGAATATTTTGAACTCGATTTTAACTACGAATTTTGATACCAAATCAGTCCAACTCACCTGCAATCTTCCTCAAAATTTGTATATTGACTCATCTATATGTTTTGAATGAATTTCAACCATACCCATTGAAAAAGATCTCTTTTTTTTTTTGCCTAGATTTTTAGAGTCTTATATATATATATATATATATATATATATATATATATATATATATATATATATATATATATATATATATATATATATATATAAAAGCTAATGTTCAATCAAAACACCATAACTTTTCTTTGTTGTAATTGGAAGTTGGCAGAAGATTTTCATTTTCGAGTAGTCTATAATATATTTTGTTGCACATATAGGTACATGGACTTCCATAAGGCATTTATATATACGTGGTTTTCAAGCATAGCTGCAATCTTGCAATATAATTCAAAATCCAAGTTGTGCTCTGATGAAGGCTACTCTTAAATGTTTAATAGGTATTGCTGGTCCAACTGGTTATGGCTCTAAAACCACTGCAGAGCAAGTCACTCAAAATTGCTCTTTTTCCCTTTCTTCTCAGCCCTCTGCAATTATCACTGGTTAGTCTTCTTAATCCCTCATCACTCATCATTTTGTTTCCTGATAACAGTTTACTCTGTAACACATTTCAAGAAAACCAATCAAATAATAGCTCTCTTTTACTCCCTCCTGGCATATGTAGAATTTTGCGCAAATAATGCTGACCTATTGTATATATACGTACTTTTTTCAGTAAAAGAAATTAGTAAATTGTTTTCGACGAAGCAATGTTGAACGACATCACTTTTTTTTCAGTGTGCCTCCACCACCTGTCTCCAAGAAAAGAGGAAAACAGGGCCCTGAGGAGGAAGAGGTTTTCCTTTATTTTCCTTTTTCAAGAATGTCTCTCCTCTACTGAGTACTACTAGTCTCTCATAGATTAATGTTTAACTACTAGTATATAATTTCCATATGGACAGTACCGAGAACAAATCATGCCATCTTTATCTATATATTTAAGCCGCAGTCCACATTTTCATAAATTACAATTTTAACGACCATGCATTAGTTATTTAGTCATAGACTCATTTGTCATGTAAAGATTAGACGGAGCATGACATAGATTTCCCTCCTTTTCTTTATTGGATTAACCATATAACAGATAATGTAAAAGAATCTTAGGCAATCAGTAAATTTTAACCTGTGATGCCAGGTTAATTATTAATGATACCAAGTTACAAAATTAATACTTGATTGTGTAAATAGTTGTAATACGGATAGTGCAACTTAAAATCTTTCCAATTTCTTTTTGGATTTTGATGAATAAAAGATAGAGGTGCAACATCTGGGATTGCAGCAGAAACAGCAAGAGTGCTGGCAAAGAGGGGTGTAAGAATAGTTATTCCTGCAAAGGACTTGAAGAAAGCAGCTATGGTAAAAGAAGCCAGACAAAAAGAGAGTCACTGGGCTCACATAATCTTATTGGAGACAGACTTGAGTTCATTTGCTTCCATTCAAAGATTTTGTGCACACTTCTTGTCTTTAGGACTGCCTCTTCACCTTCTCATGTATGTTAAATTTCTAGTTTAACTCGTACTATTTTTCCTTTTGTATTTTCTTCTGTTTAGCAGTCTCTCTGATGGTTGGTCTTCTTTTGTTCTAAGAGATCTGTCTTTTACACATAAGAGATCTAAAAATGTCATTTTCTTAATTTTAAAATTGTAAAGGGGCGGTCATGATGTACAAATAGCACGTAAGGTTATTTGCTACTCCAATATACTGCCTCACCAAATTTGATTTACTAAGCAGTTACCTGTCGTTACTGGTCGAATTTACCTGATATAGTAAAAAACTATACAATGTGAATGCATAGAAGTTAATCTCAATGAGGATTGAACTTAAACTAGTTATGGTGCTGGGCAGGCCATTTTCTGTTGTCAGAGATGCTATTAGATAAGATGGTGGAGACAGTAGAGCAAGGAAGGATTGTAAATGTTAGTTCTGTCGTTCACATTGGGTGAAAAGAGATCATTTCAACTTCTGCCAAATGCTCAAACCTAAAATGTAGTAACTTCTCTCCTCACTCATTACTGTAGTATATATATCAGTAGAATTAAAGATTTACTTGTTTTACAAGTATCTCAATCAATTTTGAATTGCTTGCGTACAATTATAAGGGTACTCGTGCATATGCTCAGTCGAAATAGACCAATATTTTACATGCCAAGAAATTGTCTAGACAGCTAAAGGTGAATATGTACCTATGTATTTCTTCATACACTAGAGCTCGTCAAGAATATGTAAGTTTGGGACTATCCTCAACGACTTTCAGATTGCCACGACTTTTTTTTTTTTTTTTGGTGACTTCAGTCGCCACAAAAAGTCTCATTCTTGTACAAACGTCTTGGCAAATTATAGTGCTACTATTTATCTACTCATTTTGCCCAATATCGCTGTGGTTCAACAGTCCAAATATAAAAAGGGGTTTTGCACCAAGGTGTTTTCTGTGAATCTTTGGGGTTAAGAGAAATGGAATGATCAAGTATTTTTCACCTTTGAATGTAACAAGGGCTTTATCACAGGTATGCATTTCCCTTTTTTCGTCGCTTTGAGATTTTTTTTTCTTGTTTCCTTTTGCTTTTTCTCCAAAATTTTGCGGCAGAAACAAACAAAGACAACTAAATGTACTGATGACTTTCTTCATAAATTCTATTTTATGGCATCAAAGCTTCAAAAGTCAACATCACAGGTTCGTCCATATATGCTCATCTTTCTTACGCTGTCGAATATTATTGGTTCCTCAAGTATACGTAGCCGTCAAGTAATAAAGTGATTCGAAAGTCGGATGTCGAACTCACATAGACTTAGATTAATTGTTAACTAAACAAACTAAAGTCAATTTACTGTCCAAGATAATAAAAAAAAAATTTGTACTAAACTACTATTGTGGAAATTAAACAAGTAATTAGCTAAATTAATTAGGAGCAAGCGATTGTAGTTGGATTTTAATCAAAGGAGATGAAGATTCCAAGGTTGTGGCCGGTTTGTCAATCCTATTGGGTTCGTAATTTTACATGTTAATCCACATTATCTATGATTGCTAGTTGACCGGATAGTTTATATATATAAATAGCATGTTCCCACAATACTATCCATCTATCCATAATATATCAACCATATATTCCTATGGTCTTGAATCTATCATGAACCAATATAATACGGTATTCAACTAAGCAAGACTGTTAGGTATATTCCTATCCTAACCGCGAAATCTTTCCATGTGCCACGGGTTCAGAAACAAGCTCTCTCTAATTCTACTGTAATCTAAACACGGCTTTCCCAAGCATAGCATAGATAGTAAATAGAACTCAACTGTTGGCCAAACAATTAAGCAATTATGTACAGAATTAGAGAAACAACCAAAGATGATAACTCGAATTAACGGTAATATAATTAATAAACTTCAATATTCATGGCAACCACAACCCTAGAACGCGAAGTTTAGCGCCACATAGATATGGTAGCAAAACAACAATTCATCCAAAGAAACGCAAAGAAACTAAGTTTGATGGATGAAAGATGGAATCTGATGAATTCCGGCTCTTCTACGGCAGCTCCGTGCTCTCCCCTTGGTCCCAAAGCTCCCCCTAAAAAATAGCGTTTAAAGACTATTTATAGATATAGAAAAAAATCTAGGCGAAATAACCAAGTCCAAAACTAGAAAGGAAACAAAATAACTTCAAAACGCGGACCCGTGCATCAAGACGTGAAACACGCAAATGTCCCCGCGTCACACCTGGCCTCGCGACCTTAAACGCGCGAGAATTGGCTCGCGTCGCGCCACTATACGCGAGGATATCTCCTGCGTCATTACTCCAATTTGATTTCTTTTGTTAGTGCTAGTTGCCTAACTTTTCTTCCAAGCTTCATGCAACCACAACTAACACTGTTGCTATTCTCTTAAGCTTCTTTTTCGTTAGTTTCTTCTTTTGCATATCTTATCTTTCTACTCCAATTTCTTTGTGCACTTTGCTCCAAATTCTTTTTTTTTTTTTACGTCAATTTGCATGCAAACTCTTCAAATCACTTCCAATTGACTCTTGCACATAAAAATATCATTATTAAGTTTGAGTCACAAATATTCACATCAAAATTAACAAAATCAAGGCAAATTACATGCTAAAATATAGAATTTTAGCCAAACATTCTTTGTGGACACTTTTATCTTCTTTTTTTCTAAAAAGGAACCCGGAAAAAAAAAACTTTTGTATCAAGCATCTCAGAAAGATATAATAATCAAAGAGTAAATGTAGCTTTTGGCAGTGGATATGTGCATTCATTGAACACCAAGAAAAAAATATTAGCTGTGATGGTACTCCCACCCACTAATTGTTCATTAAACTGGCTTATACGACGAATTAGCATTAGTAGTTCCGTTGGTTGATTACCTGAACTTATTAACGAGGGTTCAATTTTCCATTGGAATGGCAGGGTTCAGCATGTACATGCTATGTAGCAATGAACCCACAAACAAGTGGAGTAAGTGGAAGATACTTTGCAGACTGCAACGAATGTCACTGCTCAGCTTTAGCAAATGACGAAATTGAAGCTCATAAACTTTGGAAGCACACTCGTGCACTAATTCAACGAAGATGGCTTCCACATTTGGAATGACAATCCTTTTTTCTTAAATTTTTGGGAGAGGGAGAGACCTGTAAATAAACAGATATACACTTGTATATCTATCAGGACCAAAAAAATAAAAAAATAAAAAGAAGAAGAGAGAAGATAATCACACTATAAAACAATAAAAGTCAAAAATGACATTGGAATTATGAAGACTTCTTTTTTCATCTTTTCTTGTGGTCCCTGACAATTATGGACCATGGCATGCTTCATCTTTTCTTTTTGCACTTTGAACATTCAATCTACCATTTTGCTACATTTAGAAACACCATTAATACCCCCTTTACCACATATGCTTTCACATGCTAATAACTATCAGATTGTACAATTCCTCTAAAATGGACGCACATCAAATTCATCAACTTTTTCAGGCATTACAAAAACCGTTGATTTTGTTTACGTTCTTTTGAGATTGCCTTCGAATCAGCAATGTGAATAACTTTAATCCCAAAATAATTAATACTACTGTAATAGATTTTATCATTACATGAAACACATATTACAGAAAGAAATATGTTTGGTTGCATTCCTACTATCAACTGTTGCATTGTTAGTAATCAATCAACTAAGCCTCAATCCCAAACTAGTAGGGGGAACTATAAGACCTTTGCTTTCTTCAATCTGTCATGCTCGTCTCTCTTGCAATTCAACTTTCTAACAATAGAACACAGATCAGGTACTCATACCCAAAATAGAAATGAAATAAAGAGTAGAAGGACAAGATAAAAAAATAACTGCAACACTCAGCAGTCTCTATTCTACGGTAGATACAAGATTAAAACATATGGGAGTACACCATAAGGCCTTGCAGAAACAACCAACAGAAAGGTCAAATCTGTCTATATATAATAGGAGAGGCAAAGACACCATAATAAGCTAAGTGGCAACATAATAAAAAGTCACTTGGTAATGTTAGGACAAAATTAGTTAATTAGGTAATAATTAGTATCTTTTTTAATTTAAATTTAAAAATAAATAAATTATACACTATGTGTTGTTAATATTTGGTTACTACTTTTGAATTTGAATTTAAACACCTATCTATCTATTTATCTATCTACATTACTCATATGTTTTTATATTATTGCGTCAATATATATCAAAGGCTTATCTCTTTATACTTTTGATGAATTTAAAATTATAATTTAGTAAAAAAATATTATTTAAATTTTCAGTAAAATACAAAATGAGAAAGCTAATCAAATATTACAGTAAAACATAATGTACGACAAGAGGGGGATAAAGATAATTTTATGATATTTATATTTTGAATTAATTATTAAAAAGTACAAATAAATAACACTCAAGAAAATTATTGATAAATTTAAACAATTGAAGAATTTTGAACACTATAACATAAGTATAGACAAATACTTATCTTCTGTTAAAAGAGAAGTGGTATCAAAATATTAATCCAATTGACAAGTTAATAAAAAGTCACATTAGTAACTGTAGAGTACTAAGTACTTGCTAATTTAATGAAGAATAAACAAAGAATAAATAATTTATTTGATTACTATATGATGTGTATCCTTTGATTTTGTATAGATTTTATTATATTTCTGTACACTACATTAAACAATAAAATAATAACTAATATTTCTCCATACTATACTAAAAGCACGAAGACCCTTAGCGAAATGTCATTTGCCTTTTTTACCCTTCAAATATAGAGTTCACACTAGACAAAATAGTCATTTTAACTACTTTCCTAATATTTAGGAATAGTCATATAATCAATTCCATAATATTTAGGACTTTAAAATCTAACTAAATCTTTTTACTAGAAATTTTAAATCCTTTTGATTTGATATGACGATACCTTTCAATTTAAGATTCTTGTAGTATCCCTCCGCAACTTTGCCAAAGCCCTTTTCCTCCTAAAATTTGGTAGATGTTAGGAGTATTAATCCTTTTCCTCCCAAAATTTGGTTTAGATTAGAAGTATTAATCATTTGTCTCACAAATTTTGGTATTTGATTTTCTTAGTTTTTCCAACAAAAGTAAAAATAAAAATTAACCATATATATACACACACTATATTAAAAGCACGAAGGCCCTTAACGAAATACCTTTCGCTTTTTTTACCCTTTAAAACATAAAATTCACATTGGACAATATAGTATTTAAGTATTTAATTAATATTTAGAAATATTCATTTAATTAATTTGATTAACATAGGTACCGGGTAATTCTATCACCAAGACTTAGGCAAATAAGAAATCACCTAATATTTTTTGCCTCCGCTGTGATATCAACCTGAGACCACATATTAAAAAAATAAACTTACAAAATATAAAAAAGCAGCATCCTCTTTTAAATAGACCAAAAAGGAAAAGTAAGACACATAAATTGAAATGGGAGTATTTGCTGGTCAGTGCTGGCCAATTAAGACTTATGATGGCTGATCAACTTCAGGAAGGTGCTTCAACAAACTCAAATGAAACAAAAGGCTAATTATTATCATTTCTTGACCTGCCAAATAGGAAATTTTTGCTCATTAGGTACTCATTCTGCATGAAGTGCTTATTCAAATTCAATCTAATTGACTTTGTTGATGTTATGAGATGATTATTTAAGCAATGATGTTACACAATAGATATTGCGGTCAAAAACTATTCACGAGAAGGCATAATGAATAAAATTGTTTCGAATTAATTCACTTCTCTATGATCGTTCATCTAATGCTGTAAATTAGTGAAAATGTTTGTAGTCACTGTAATCATTCAGATATTGTTATTAGTTGATATGTTTTTCCTGTTAACCTTTATTTAGCGTGCAAGGGAGGGATTAAACATGTTTAGCTCAGAAATAGACATATGAATTCTGTGTGATTGCAGTATTGAACCTACAGATTAAAGACAATCATATTCCTCACATGCTCCAAGTTGACGAACCTTTAATATTATACAGTGCTAAAATTAAAAAGCCTAAATGACACTGATAATAAATGATGTTTCTAATGCAGATTCCACTTCTTAGCTCTAAATTCCTTATTACATGTTTTTCTGCGACAACAGTATCCCACACTTCAAAATCATGTTGTTGCACTAGCTTCATTCAAGCACATGCATATCTTTATTCTTTTTCCCTGATGTTCTTTAATATAAAATTTTCATATAAGAAATTGATAAATTGCTAAACTGGACTGATCCTTGTTATATAACAACAGTGGGCAAAATGACCATTTGCAAGTTTACCTGACTTTTTTCATGCATGTATGTGTTAAGTCTCAATCCAATTTGAGGTCCAACTAACCATTTCCAGCCATAGGTGGTCTCTTTTTTCAGATCAGTTTGCCACAGGTGGTTTCACATCACAGCGTTTATGAACAGAATAGTACAATCAAGAAAACAGACTTATTTGGTATCGATTCAACATTATTCAAGGAAAAAAGAGTTGCAGGATAAACAAACACTGGAATTAGTTTGAGTGAATTGTCATATATGTTCAAAGTTAACAGACAGATACCTTAAAACGAGGGAACCTGCGATTAGATGATGCAGATAGAGGAGAGAGGACGGATGACCTATCCCGTTTACCGCGGGCAAGCTTCATGGAGTTTCTCTTATGTTCATCAGGTTGAGGCTCCTCTTTCTGGGGTGAAGTTTCATCTCTACTATCGTTTGAAATGAATGAAACCGGGGCAGGCATAGGGATTGTAGTAGCATCCTGATCTTGAGACGTTAATCCTGGAAGGAACAAAATAAAAACACTCCCCCCAGAGTAGCTTAGCGAATATATCCAAATTCTGAAACAATAACAGCATTTGCATGAAAACACTCCTATCATACTTGTGATTCTGCAGGCTGTAACGAACATGCCATTTTTATGGGGCTTACAGGTACCAATTACTCTTTAATGACCTGGACAACCAGTAATGTACAGGCATATTTTTTTATTTTCTTAAAAAAAGTTTGCAATCAGGAGAAGAATGAAGAAACAGGCAAGACACAGGGCATATCACGTGCTTCCGCTTCTAGAAATTTCTGTCTCATCGTCCGGACGAACTTGAATAGTCCATCACTTTTATTTAACTCAATGAACTGCTCTTTTGCGCCATGCAGTTGTGGATCGCAATCAATTACTAAACCAAGCAAAGGAAAGAGTTATAATTCAGAGCTAACTTCAATTTATTAAAGTTGATTAAAAATCCAGACTTACAAGTATATACATCATTCTCATGACGGGACAGTGATGGAGTACTCCTTATCTGGATTATTGGCATCTATATTAGTAAAGATGAATTTTACTCCTGCAAAAAATGTAGGACATAAATGTCTAAAGAAAATTGTATCTAGATGTAGGTGTCACACCTCCTTTCGTACACCCCGAGGAGTATATAAGGGAGTTTTTCCAATTAAAGTGACATTATTCGAAATGAGGTTATTTATTTAATTTTTAGAGTCGCCACTTGGAATATTTTGATTGGTATCCCAAGTCACCGGTTTATTATTTAATCACAAATCGAGGAAAATTTCGACTTTCCTTGTGAAGTCCATGAACCAGAAATTTTGAGTAAGGAATTCTGTTAACCCGAGGGAAGGTGTTAGGCACCCTCGGATTCCGTAGTTCTAGCACGGTCGCTCAACTATTATAATCGGCTTATTATCTTATTTTAATACATGTTTCTAGCCTATGGCCTATTTTATCCTTAACCGCTTTTGTTTAATTATTAGGAAAAATTGCAACGTCATTTAAAATGTGTCATGAACCACGTCACATAAATGCACCCGTAATCCGTAACGCATTTTTATTTAACGTTGAGATTTGAATTTGGGTCGCATAAATGCGCACCCGAGTTTAGGAAAGTGAATTATTAAAATAATGCGCCTAAAGCAACTACGCATTTTTGACTTTTCGAGGGCCAAGGAAATTCACAGAATAGCACGCCTCATTTTCTAAAGATTTTAATATTGATTAAACGAGGGCCATGCATTTTGAGATTTTATCCGGCACGGCACACCTCGAATTATTTCAAAAGCTTCTATTATTCGAAGTTGTTAAAATCGGGTTACATGAAAGGCACCCCCGAAATTGGCACCGTTACTATGTCATGGAAACCGTACCGATAGTCACAATGGTTTATTAATCGCGCCTAAAAGCAAACTACGAAAGTTTAAGGCATTTAAGAATTAGTTGCTTCTAAGTTTGTATTTAACTATTAAGAGGGCCATGGATGATCGTTATTATTTGTATGGCTCACCTCTATAAATCAAAAGAATTTCTTGAACCTAAGGTTGTTAGAACCATATTTATATGACTACTGAGACTGTTTGTGGTTTTCACGCATTGGGCCAACCTAAATGAAATTCAGCAGCCATAGTTTTGAGTGGGATATTGAGTTCGGACAGCAGGCCCAAAAGGCCAAACGATACCTGCTCCTATTCAGGCTCAATTGTGAGCCCAGAATTTCAAGGCATCAAACTTCCAAAGCACTAAACCTGGGTTCGATTCCCAGGAGTACCACGAAGGAAATCAGAGACAAACAAAAGCATTGACCTGTAAGCTGACATGCTCTCAACATTTACACGAATAATCAGCCCTCAAGATTTCATCCAATTTTCACTAGTTTCAACAGACAATTTTGGAATTCAAACTTCAATTGGACACTCTTTAATCTACCCAATACAGTTTGGATTCATAAACTTATATACGCACTTTCTACAATTAAACATTAAAAACATGCATCTTCTGAGCTATTAAACTTCTAAATGAACACAAACATCATTTGACCCATATTTCGCTAGAATAATTAATAGTATTTGCCTAAGGAGTGTGAAACTAACATGAAATCAGTCCAATACAATCCATACTACACTATTCACTCAACCAAACAAGTTACTCTCTAAGTTTCACAACAATCCTGAATCATATACAATAGCAGTTTACTTATTCAATACAGCATTTAACGAAGCAAATAGAATACAATAAATTACCCAAAGAGGAAAAAAAAACACTGTCAGACAAGTACATGACAGAATCACAAAAATAATTCATGCTAAGCTTTAAAAAACTTTCTTCTTCAATTTCATTCTTCAAGTTGACTTCACAAATAATGAGACTCGAGATGTGTACCTGAATATTGAAAGGGGAAGGAAGTAAAGGAGCAGCAATCAGCACTATAGCAATAGCAATCGAGCAATAACAGTATAACCAAAACCAGCTCAGACACAGCTAATGCACACTTTGGAAGTTTTCAAAGGTTTCTGATTGACAATGAATCCAGTGAATCAGAAAACCAGAAATCAAAATCAGTTCATAATTATCTTTAACTTTCCGAAATTTTTCAAAGTGGATTTTTAATGGAGAATCCTGAATTTTCTGTATCTTCCTCACTCTAAAATTTACTCAAAAATCTGCTGGATGTATGTTCCTACTCTCACAATATCTCCATTAAATCCGTGTGTTCTCCCCAGTCCCCTTAATGCCAAAATGCACATGCCTTTATAGGCAGTCTGTTATTTTGTTACTGACATTCAACCTTTTTTACATTTTATTCCTTTTCAAAATTTCAGTTTAGCTTAGCTACCCTTCCATTTGATAACAAATTTTTGTTTTAGTCCTTAGAGGAAGCTTCCCAGAAGCTTCATAGTCAGTTACTGACAGATTCTCTATTGACTATTACCTAAATTACCCCTTTACGATATTGACTTTACTCTCTAAACCTAACAAGTCGAGTCGACCCAATTCCAAACATTACTGAATCCAATTCAACCCCTTTTCTTCTAGGGCTTTTGATTTTTTAAAGCCCAATTCAGACACATTTTTGCCCATTCCCTTTTAGAGAGTCTTGACGACTCGATTGATTTAGGCTCAACGGGAAGTAAAACAATAAAATACTAGAAAAGAACAGACGATAAAATCCTAAGCTTAACATGCAGACACGGACTCTTTGACAAAATTGAAAATTAAAACTAGAAAACTAAAATAAAGGGGTAGAAGATGAGAACAACAAAATGGAACAAAAATGAAAGAGAAAAAAAAACGAGGAAATACCTAGGACTGCACGGATTAACAGTGGGCTTGAAAATCTTCAAAATCTTGACTTTTTAGCCAAGCTTGACTTTAATCGTGTGTTCTCGTTGAGAACACACGGATAAAGTCGACCTTGACTTCAATCGACTTGAAAAATTTAGATTCAGAACTTTTGAAACTTTTAGGGTTTATTTTTCGATTTGAAATTGGAAGGGTTCTAAGGGGTTTTGACGAAAACGGAGTGGGGATTTGGGGTGAGGGGACGATGGTGGTCCTAGGGTGTGATTTTGAGTTTATTTGGGGACGGATTGGGTGGTGAGCCGCCATGTCCATCGATGGAATTTAGGGCGACTCAATTAGGGTTTCTGGTTGGGAGTTTAGAGATGATGAAATGGGGGTGGGGGGGTGTTCGGACAGTTATATAGGTGTGGAAAAATCAGTTGCGAGCTGTTGGACCACCTGGGATCAACGGTTCAAATTAAAGCTTGACCAAACGGTGTCCTTTGGGTGTAAGGAGGAATTGGACCAGGTTTGGGGAATTAAATTTGGGATGGTCCGGTCAAAATTTAAAAGAAAATATTTTGGGCTCGTCTGATTTTTAGTTAAAAGCCCAATCCTAGTTTCTCTTCTCTTTTTTTTTAATCTTCAATTTCTTTTTGTTTTAATTTTCTTTTTATTTTTAAATTAAAAATCCTAATAATTAAGAATTCTAATTTACCTAAATGTGAAATTAAGCTAATAACTAATTATAAAAAATATAAACAACACTCAATTCTAAGAGAAAAATAAACTAAGAATTAAAGATTAAAGATAAAAAATATAAAATAAACTATTTTCGTGATTTTCAAATTTTATAAAATAAATAATTACTAATTTAATTCTAAAAATATAAAAAAAACAAATCATAAATGCAATGCATGATGTTTTTGGTATTTTCATGATTTAATTAAAAATTAAACAAGCAAGAAAATGTAAACAATTAAAAAAAATCTACTAAAATTCCTAAAATAGCGAATAATAATTAAAAAGAGCTTCTTCTTTTCTTTTTTTTTTATATATAGGAGTATTCTAGGAGTGGCAAAAATCACGTGCTCGCAGCTGCCCCTCTTTGCTCGAAGACACGAAAGGTTTTCGGGCAAAGATAAAATGAGCAATTCTGCGGGATTTTTGCCTATCCGAGACTGCATGAGAAGCATTTTTTGAAAAGAGTCTGACCGAACCTTGCTTCAAAGGTTGCCTACATATCCTTGGCTACAAAGGAATCAAGTCAATGTAGTTCTGGAGGTTTTGGTAGCTGGGACTACCAGGAAGCTGTGATTTTCACTGTTGCTGCTGCTGTTACTGCTTGTTGCGCTCCTTATTACACCAAAATGGAAGATAAAAAGCTAAGCTAGCTACGTCTATCAGCTATGAGTTACAAGATTCCTATCTATAAATCTCTTGAAGCTTGATCTTGAGCCTTAGCTGATTCTCGAGGCAGACTCCAATCTGAATCTTGATGCTCGTCAGCTGTAGGTGCTGGTTCTTTCTTCAGCTTTTGGATCAAGGCGAGACATGCGAAGCTTATGACTTCAATCAAATTTTTTGAGCAGACCTCATCCTTGTCTATTGCAGCATTTGAATTTACTTCTTTTTTGTACTTTTCTTCTTTTATTTATTCTGGATTGCGACTCATTCTTTTGGTCATCTCGAACCATGTGCCTCGAGGCAAAACCTGCTCAGACACCAAAACCAACAAACGAATCAAAATTTTCCTGCTCCAGTTTCACTAGGAAAATTTCGTGAGTTATTTGTAACTAAAAGCTAAACTACTTCTCTATCGAAACAGTAAAATAAAGGAAGGATTGCTAAGTTATGTTGGGAAGCCGACCGAGTTATGCTGGAAAATGAATGGTTCTCGGGTTATGCCGAGGATGTTATCAGGCGATTCTACTGGGGAAAAGAAAAAGGGTCTCTGGGTTATGTCGGGGTAAAAGAAAAACAAAAGGTCCTTGGTTTATGCCAGGAAGGTCCACGGGTTATGCCGGGGATAAAAGGAAAACAAAAGGTCCTTGGTTTATGCCAGGAAGGTCCACGGGTTATGCCGGGGATAAAAGGAAAACAAAGGTCTATAGGTTATGCCAAAGAAGAAAAACAAAGGTCTTTGGGTTATGCCAAAGAGGTTCGCGGGTTATGCTGGGGATAAAAGGAAAACAAAGGGTCTTTGGGTTATGCCAAAGAGGTCCACGGGTTATGCCGGGGATAAAAAAAAAATAAAGGGTCTTTGGGTTATGCCAAAGAGGTCCGCGGGTTATGCCAGGGATAAAAGAAAATAAAAGTATTTGGGTTATGCCAAAGAGGTCCGCGGGTTATGCCGGGGATAAAAGAAAACAAAGGTCTTTGGGTTATGCCAAGAGGTCTGCGGGTTATGCCGGGGATAAAAGGAAAACAAAGGTCATTAGGTTATGCCAAAGAGGTCCACGGGTTATGCCAGGGATAAAAGAAAAATAAAGAGTTTTTGGGTTACGCCAAAGAGGTCCACGGGTTATGCCGGGGATAAAAGAAAAACAAAGGGTCTTTAGGTTATGCCAAACAGGTCCCAGGGTTATGCCAGGGATAAAAGAAAAAAAAGTCTTTGGGTTATGCCAAAGAAGTCTGCAGGTTATGTCGGGATAAAAGAAAAACACAGGTCTTTGGGTTATGCCAAAGAGGTCCGCGGGTTATGCCGGGGATAAAAAGAAAACAAAGGTCTTTGGGTTATGCCAAAGAGGTTCGCGGGTCTATGGTTTTTCTTTTCCTTCTTTTTCTTTTTCTTTTTTTTTTAGTGAAAAATAATGCAGGAAAGAGTTTGGAGGAGACTTTCCTCTGATTATTGCTGCAAAGCTGTTTTTTAGCCTTTGTGTAGTTTCTTTATGGTTGCACCTGCTTTTTGCAAGGTTGCTTTGGATTGCACCAATTTCCTGTTTTCAAACAAAGAACAATTATTAGTTTGAAATGGTGATTGGTTTTGTGGCCTTGATGATTCTGATCACTCAATCCCGGCCCAACTTTTGATGAGAATCTCCGCTTCTTGCTTGGTTTTCTGAAGGTTGATCTCTTTCTTGAACCGAGGGACTCAGCTTTCTGTAAATTTATTGTGACGGCTTGCCCGTATGGGCTTTGATCTTTTCACTTTTTCTTGCCTCTAGGGCTTTTGTCTTTGGATTTCTTTTCATTTTCCACAGCTTTGGATTCAGAGCATCAACCATCATGGCCAATCGGGGTCGACTTGATGCACTCGCTGAGGCTGGTACTTTCCTTGGATCTGTCTTTTATTAAGCGAGACCCGGTAAAACCAATCTTGACACCTTTTCTTTGTATTAGTTTCAAAAACAGAGTTAGACCGAAAGGGATTCGAAGAAAAGTAAACAAAGGGCAAGAGAATGAATTTAGAGAAGTGTCCCTTTCGGGGAAGAAAGAAGAACTTATCTGGGGTGCATGCAGACTTCACATAGGCATGACATGCTTCTTGGACTGGATACCCGATCTGCGCAACTATCCAACTTCTCATACACCCATCACGATCCGTGTTCTGAAACCGAGAAACCTTGCCAGGACTCTTTCAGTACCAATAGTGATGAGGATTCCTGCTTTTCGATCAATGGCGCCCTTTGCGGGTTTTCGCCAATTGACCTCTCTCATTTCTCTTCTCACCGTCGCCTTGCAGTGCTCTTTGCGAGTTTTCACTAACAAGACTCTCTCATTTTCAGTTTCTCTGCTTACATCGCCTTATGGTGCCCGTGTGGGTTTCCACCAATAAGACTCTCTCATTTTATTTCTCTCATTTTGAATGCTCTCTGATTTTGGAAATCTTTCACCGATTGATCGGAAGGGCTTGAACAAGATTTGGTAAAGAGAGTTTTGATTGAATTACAACTTTGAAAGATTTCAGGCGAAACACCGCCAAGCCGTTATAACATCTGCCCCAGTTTCGCTTTTGGAGAAACTTGGATTTTTATTTTGGTGTGACTGAACCTCAAGGAGAGGCTGCCTATGTATCCTTTCGGAATCAAGTCAGACGTAGTTCAGACTATATTGGTTTTTGGATTTTTGTTTGGTTTTGTTTTGTTTTGTTTTTCTTTATTTTTCTTTTCTTTTCTTTTTCTTTTTCTTTTTCTCTCTTCCCTTTTTCCTTTTTATTTTTTATTTTTTTGTCTTTCAACTAAACTTTCCGGTGATGCTTTCGAGTTCCAAAGAGGGTAATCAAAGAAGAATAACCGGCTCAAAGGGTTAGCAAAAGATTGGAGTGTTTGGGGTAGCGAGAATGAAAGCCTTCGTCATCCCAATCGGATAATGTTGTCATTGCATAAAGATTACACATAGTACTTTTTGACTGCGTCCGCATTCACTGCTGCTTCGGGATCATTTCCTTCGATATCTCCCAGGTACAATGCTCCTCTTGGCAGTATCTTTCTGATGATATATGGGCCTTTCCAATTAGGAGCGAATTTTCCTTTTGCTTCCTGATGATGGGGAAGAATACGCCTTAAAACGAGTTGCCCCACTTCAAAATTTCTGGGCCATACTTTCTTGTTGTAGGCACGGGCCATTCTTTGTTGGTAGAACTACCCGTGGCAGACTGCGGCCATTCGCTTTTCATCAATCAGGGTTAACTGTTCCAGGCTGGTTTTGACCCACTCACTGTCTTCAATTTCAGCTTCAACAATGATCTGGAGGGAAGGAATTTCAACTTCTGCATGTATTATGGCTTCAGTGCCATAAACTAAAAGATATGGGGTTGCTCCGATCGATGTGCGCACAGTAGTGCAGTACCCTAACAATGCAAACGGCAACTTTTCATGCCACTGCCTGGAGCTTTGAATCATTTTCCTCAAAATCTTTTTGATGTTCTTGTTTGCTGCTTCCACGGCGCACCATTGGCTTTAGGCCAATATGGAGTAGAGTTCCTATGCGTTATTCGCATATTTCTCTCATCAAATGACTATTCAGGTTTACAGCATTATCTATGATGATGGTCGCAGGGATACCAAAACGGCAGATAAGATTGGAATGCACAAAATCTACCACAGCTTTCTTGGTAACAGATTTGAGAGTAATTGCTTCAATCCATTTCGTGAAGTAGTCGAATGCGACCAATATGAATCTGTGCCCGTTTGAGGCTTTTGGCTCGATCGGCCCAATGATGTCCATGCCCCAGGCAACAAATGGCCAAGGTGATGACATGGGATGTAGTTCTGTGGGAGGTGCATGAATCAAATCGTCGTGCACCTGACACTGATGACATTTCCGAACAAAACTGAAGCAGTCTTTCTCCATGGTCATCCAGTAGTAGCCTGCTCGGAGGATTTTCTTTGCCAAGACATACCTGTTCATGTGGGGTCCGCACACTCCTGCATGCACTTCATGCATGATTTTTCCAGCCTCTTCGGCATCAACACATCTTAACAAGTTGAGATCCGGAGTCCTTTTGTATAAGATATCACCGCTAAAAAAGAAACCACTTGCGTGTCGTCTAATGGTTCTCTTTTAGTCTCCGCTGGCTTGTTTCGGGTATTCTTTAGTTTTCAAAAACCTCTTGATGTCATGATACCATGGTTGAACACTTGGTTCTGCTTCAACCGTATTACAATAGCCATGCCTTTCACGGATTTGGATCTCCAAAGGATCAATGTGGGCATTGCCTGGGTATGGCAGCATCGAGGCCAAAGTAGCGAGTGCATCAACTAATTCATTGTGACAACGTGGGATGTACCTGAACTCTATTGACTTGAATCGTCTGCTTAGATCTTTCACATGTTTCCTATAAGGAATAAGCTTGACATCTCGGGTCTCCCATTCTCCTTGAGCTTGTCGGATAATCAGGTCCGAGTCTCCCACGATTAACAGTTTTTCGACATCTTGGGCGATTGCCATGTTCATACCCATAATGCAGGCTTCATACTCCGCAGTATTGTTTGTGCAGAAAAACTGAAGCCGAGCTGTGGCCGGATACTGCTGACCATCAGGTGAGATCAAGATTGCCCCAATTCCAACACCTTTTGCGTTTACCGTTCTATCGAAGAACATTTTCCAAGCATTGGTGTCTTCAGATATTGCCTCAATTGAATTTACCTCCTCGTCCAGGAAGTAAGTGTTCAAAGATTGGTACTCATCATCGACCGGATTTTCAACCAGATGATCTGCTAACGCCTGGGCTTTCATTGCCGTGTGAGTGACATAGACTATGTCAAACTCTGTGAGCAAGATCTGCCACTTTGCTAACATCCCTATGGGCATTGGCTTCTGGAATATGTACTTTAAAGGATCCTCCTGGTTATGAGGTAGGTGGTGTATGCTTGCAAATAATGCCTCAACTTCTGGGCGACCCAAGTTAAAGCGCAGCAAGTTCTTTCCAGCAAAGTGTGCTTGGCTTCATAACTGGTGAATTTCTTGCTCAGATAGTAAATGGCATGTTCTCTCTTTCCGATCACATCATGTTGCCCGAGGACACAACCGAAAGAATTTTTCAAGACTATCAGATACAAGAACAGAGGTCTCCCTAGCTCAGGTGGGACCAATTTCACACCTGGCACTGATGTCATTTCCTAACAAAACTGAAGCAGTCTTTCTCCATGGTCATCCAGTAGTAGCCTGCTCGGAGGATTTTCTTTGCCATGACATACCCGTTCATGTGGGGTCCGCACACTCCTGCGTGCACTTCATGCATGATTTTTCCAGGTGTTAAACACTCATTAACATAATACCCATTTAGGGTTCACAACCTTAGTATTTAAAGTTAGCTACTCATACTAAAATATAAAAGCAAGAGAATATTAAATGCCATAAAGCTTACAAAGTGAAAGAGTCTTGACCCAAAAGCTTCCAAAAGGGAGGAATATTAATGCCTTGTATTGTAGCTTTAAAGTCAGACAAGATAGAGCCACAAAACCCCAATAAATCTATTTATAGAGGGCTAACAATCGGGACAAAAATCGGGCAAAATTGCCCTTTCAGGTTGAATATGCGATCGCATTTCTGTCGCATAACAGACATGCGGTCCGCATTTTTGACATGGCCATCGCAGATTGTAACCCTAGTTTTACCTTCACCGCATTCTTGGTTTGCGGTCCGCATTGTAGAAATGCGATCGCATCTTGCATCGCATTTTCTTCCTTCAGTAGACTTCATGTTTAGTTTGCGGTTACTTCTGCGGCTCGCAAACAAGTTATGCGATCGCAGATGAGACCGCATTTTTTATATTAAACTTTGCCCAGAAATCTGTTTTGATCTGCGACCTCGGTGTGAAATATGCGGCTCGCATGTGGGTTTTGCAATAGCATATCGACATTTGCGATACCTTTTTGCTCTTTTCTTGTCTTTTTGTGGCTTTTTGAACTCTTTTCCATGCTCTGAGGTCCTTACACTTCATACACTGCAAAAATACTAAATTACATAAGTACAAAGGGAAATTACATTTAAAACAAGCTAAAATCTAAGCAATTAGTATAAAAGAAAACAAAATGTTTTTTGCTAATTCACGTACTGAATGTTCAGAATGTCTATGGAATTTGCCAATTCACGACAAGAAAGTGGTAGGATTCTTTCATACCAAAAGCTTAATATCCTTCAAAAAGATTGACTAAAACCAATGTCGGCCCTGACTGTTTATTACTTTCCACACCTAGTAGAAGACATAACTTATAATGTAACCCCCCACCCCACCCCCTCCTCCCAGAAAAAAAAAAGAGAGGGAGCTTAACTTTCAGAGATCATTTGGTTCGCAAATAAGTTTTACCGGGATGATAATATGAAGATCATAATACGCGAATTAAATAATGACAAAATTGTTTTGTAAATATACTTATTGGTAGATGTTTGATTCATTAAACCAAAAACAAACTATGCAGGGAATAACATAAAAATGTGTCTGGTTTTACACTAGATAAATTTGGATAAACTTTTATTTTGAATGTTGACCTTGGTTTTCTTAAAAAGACATTGGGAGATATGTCATTTAGTTGTTTTATTCTGAGATTGTTATCCTGCATTGCATGTGGTATTATATATGGTATAACTAATTCCGGGATTGCTTAAACTAGAACCAACCAACACAATGTTAAATAATCCCACATTCTATCCCCAGACCAACCAGCATGTAACAGAATATGGAGGAAACCAATACCGTGTTTTACATTCACTTCTGGAATGCTACACATATTTCTACAGATTCATAGTGCACCATGTGCAGAATGTTCCTACCAAAAGGATTACTGCTAAACATATTGCATCAGTTTCAGGGCAAAAGAAAGGTGGCAACTATAATTATCTGCCTATTGGTATTGGTAACTCCAGAAACACGAAACAGACAATGATGTGGAAGCTACGATAGGAAATGCTAAGATTTCTGTTTGGTTAATATTCCAATGAAAAACATCATAGTGAACTCAGAAAGTAAGGAATATGGTTCACAGTGTGCCATGAGAAAATATTTGAGCATAGGGGAGAAATCAAAATGCATTCATGAGATCGTTTTGACTCATAATCAAGTGGTTTTAAGCGTATAAAAAAGAAAAAGAATCAAAGGTATAGGTGGTTTGGGTATTAATGTCTTACTGTAAAGTAGAAACTATATCCAGGTTGCCATGTCTAATTCAGTTATTGACAGTGTGAAGAAGAACTTCAATAAAGGAAATAACCCAAAACCAGAATTAGAAAACACCAATAGATGCTCTAGAATCAGAAGACGCCAAATAGTGAAAAGAAATGAGGATGCCAAAGATTCATGTGGAAGCTATGACCTTTGGTCATTGGCATAGGAGTTAGGAAATGCTAGTTTGAAGCTTAGAATTCCCAGTTGCAGCAACTAGACCCTACTGTTGAATCCAGATGTTGCTATGAATTCTTATCAACCAAATGTTAAATCCCTTTTGAACAGACTTTGTGAATCTTTGAAATAAGTCTTAAAGAAACCAAACAATCAGTATAGTATGAACAGTTTTATACTATTACCATGCTAATCAATCTAGATAAATCTTCTAATGGTTATTTGTGAAAATTAGATTTTTCCGAAACGAGGATATGAGGATGCCAAGATACTTTAATCTAAGCTTAAGTAAGAAGTGTAAAACTGGCTCAAACATCTATAATCAGCCCAAGAATCATACGTCTACACTATAATCATTCCAAACTCCTCAAAAGATAATAGTGCACCTATGAGTGTATTCACAAAGACATAATGGTACAGGTAGCACCAGAGGAGTCAAATAGATGTGAGGGCTTCATATAATGTTCTATGAGATGCAAATGACAAAATAAATGCAACTGATAATCTATAGCAGGGAAAAGGAACAAAGACATGAACTTATAAGATTCTTATTTCAAATTCTCTTTTAGACTAGACCAACAAGAAAGCAGTGTTTAATATGCAATCTATAGCAGGGGAAATGAAGATAGCATAAACTTATCAGTCGAAAACACAGTTTAACATGCAGTCCTCCAAATAGCACTTTCTATAGTAAACTTCTAAAACAGAAGTGCACCAGCATAACAGCTTAGAATTTAGAGCACCTGGCTAATCCAACCAAATAGAAGAACATAAGCCAACAGCTTTCGGCACTTATAACACCCTTAGGTAACATTACAGCAACATTTGCTCAGTTTAGCCGGGGAGGGGGG
>MCJB01048507.1:73726-90092 GCA_002018475.1 Nicotiana obtusifolia
GGGGGGGGGGGGGGGGGGGGGTTGAAGAAGGAAAATTAAACCGTAGAAGGCAGCTCATTTGATAAAATTGTCAGTTGAAAGTATGATCAATGAACTACGTGTAAATCCAAACTGATAAGCCACATAAATTCTCGGTATTCATTCTGTTCTATTTATGCTCATTTCATTCCAATAGCTGGAAATAATGATCAATTAAAAAATACAGATATTCTTTGCATTTAAATAAAATACTGTAACAACTTGAATCATATAGTAACAGCAATTAGCCAGTTACTACTAAAACACAACAATAACAATATGAGAACAAAGATTCAATCTTTATACTTTCTTTTCCAATCATAGAATGAGTTTAGAAGTTAAAATATCAAAATACAAATTAATTTTTCTCTGTTCATTCTGCTCTATTTAGGCACATTTCACTCCAATAACTGAAACACTGGTGCCAACCAACAGATAACACTTTGCATTCAAATAAAATGCTGTAACAAACCTAACAATTTGATCAATCATACAACAACAGCAATACCCTACAATAACAAGAAGAACAAAGACTCAATTTTTATACTTCTTTTCAAATCATAGATTGAGTTCAGATGTTAAACCATCAAAATACAAACAAATACACAGAAAACCCTCTAATTCTTTCAACAACTTCATACAAACAGAGGGAAAATTATATAAGCCGAATATTGTCTACTTCTTCTTAGTAGCTTTCTTCTTCTTAGGAGGAAGAACAATCTCTCCTTTGAGGGTAGGAATTTGCATAATCTGTGATAACCCACTAAACTTCTTCCGGAATTTCTCAACCTGGTCAGCATCCACAAGTAGCGCCGAACGACTACCTAAGTAAAAAGGATGATTACCTGACCAAACATCAACTGTGTACTCATTCTTAGTCCCACCTGTTGTCATCACCTGCTCTCCGTTACAGTAAACCTTAGCATTGTCGTAGAACTGCGGGTGTATGTCCTTCTTCCTGCAGCTCCACCTCATCTGATTGCTCCCAATTCCTACCTGCAAAATTCAATTTTCAATTATCATATCCTCAATTATAAACTAGTTTAATTTGATTATTAGTTGCTAATATAAAATTTTAATGGGAGAGTACCTTTTTTAGGGTGAGTGGAGGAGGAGAGGCATTTTTATGGAGAAAGGTGTTGGAGAGAGTGAGCGCCATTGTTGGGTATTCCAGAAAAAATGAATGAGAGATGGAGAAAGGAGCAATGGATTAGAATGCTTATCTAAGATTACTGGGCTGGATAATGTAATGGGCTCACATATTTACTTATTTGGCCCATCAGTGGATCCACTTTTTCTGTAAACTGGATCACTTACAGGACTGGCCAACAAAAAATTGCACAAATATAATACTTTTTGGGATGATCTTTAATTTTTGACCCGCCGCTTGTCCTATGGGCATAATTTAAAGGTTAAAAGTTAAAAATATTGACCGTGGGAATAACACTTATTTTTCTCTTTTCCGCTTAAAAATTTGACGAGGTATTCCTGGTTGTGGGTCACATTTTCCCAAGAAAGGAACTTAAAATATAAGCTTACGGCATAGTGAGGATTCAAGTTAGGGATTGTTATACAAATAGCTGGCGAGATTCAATATTTATTTTTCCTAGTTAGTATACATAGATTATACATTGTAAGGTTGTGCATTTGAATCGGGTATCCGAGAATCCAAACCGATCCACTCTATTTGTATTTTCGGGTTTCGGATATTCGGACCGGATATGGGTTAGGTTTTTTAAAAGTTTGTATTCAGATCAGATTCGGATTGGTATAATTTGAAGCCAATCCGATCCGAAATCCAAATTATATGAACATGTATAAGTATCATACTTACATTTTAGTGTTAAGTCTTCTCGTTTCATTCGCCTCACTTTAGACTCTTATTTGTTTATATCGAAGTCTCTCTCTAACCTCTCTTCAAATTGCTCTGTCCTCTTCTCTTAAATCTTTACCTTTGTGTCTCTCACTCTCAGCCTCTCTTTCCTATCGGCATACAACGATGCCTCTCCCTTATTAGACATTTATTTGAAATTTTAGTTTATTTTATTTTGCCATGAAACTTTTATTTTGTCTATTGCCATAAAAGAAATTTGTTGCCCTTCAATTTAATAGAATGATAAATAGCAATAGCCTTAAAAAGTGCAGTAGCTGATTAGATTGTTAGTAGCCTTAAAATAAGGCGTACAATCCGATAAAATCTAACTTTAAAATCCGGTTCGATCCTATTTAATTTGGATTGAATTCGGATTGTATTTTATAAAATCTGAAATTCGAATTTACAATCCGTAATGTGCTAAATCCGATCTGATACCAATGCACAGCCCTAATACATTAATTATATACAGTTATACATAATATTATATAGGAATTATACATCTGTAAATTATTTTTAGTTTAAGAGAATATGTGAGTTTGATTGTGTAAAAAAAAATTTATATTAACAATATATTTTAATCTATTATACACTGACGGTGAGAATACAAATATATTTTAAGCCATAACAAACTAAACACTGCCTCTGATAAATAATATGTCAAGCAGTTTGCTAAAAAACATGATGTAACCTCTTTTTTTCACGTATAACTTAAGGCTAAAATCTACTTCTTGGACTGATATTAACCATCTCTAAGATAATTCAGAGTCCACTCCAATCTATCTCAGGTATTAACATTTTGATAATATTGATTCTACTCTCATTCAATTTCCATGATTAATCTTGTCCCTAGCCCTCTTCCACTTCTCTACATTCACTAGCCTTGCATACATTTTTCTAATCTTGTTAAGTCTTTGGGACTGCTGGAGTATTATTTCAGAAACAGAGGGACTTTCACTGAAAATAATCTCATATCCATCTCTATATGAATCCATTCCTTCAGCTAAAAGTTGCCAGAATAAGCCGCCGGCCGCCGCGCCACCACCTTTAGCTGACCAATATATGCTGGAATAAACTGTGTTGAAGACTATGTCTCTCTGTTCAGGTGTAAAACCAGCACCTTTGTATGTTTTACCAAATTCAGCAAATATAAGAGGTTTCTTGAGAATTGATTGAGCATCTTGAATATGCACGTTGAGCCAATCGTTCAGGAAATTAAGTTGGGCTTCATCGTCTTGACCAGTCAACCTACATGAAATATCATGTAAATAATAAAATTTCATCACATAAAGGTATTTGGTATGAGGCAAGTCATTTTTCAGAAAATATTTTTCGCTTGACCGGCCAAACACTAGAAAATATTTTCTTTACATGAAAATAATTGTCGCCATGTGACCAGGAGGTCACAGGTTCAAACCGTGGAAATAGTCTCTTGCAAAAATGCAGGGTAAGACTGCATACAATAGACCCCTTGTGGTCCGGTCCTTCCCTGGACCTTGCGCATAGCGAGAGCTCAGTACACCGGGCTATCCTTTTTTCATGAAAATAGTAGTATTTTTTATGGAAAATTACTTCCGTCGTACTAAACATGCTAAAAAATGAAAAGCTAAGAGACGTTGGATAACTACCATTGATCAGGGTATGAGTGAACAGTGGCAAAATCAATCTGTGGAATTTGATTATTGGCAATGAAATCTGTTCCAACTAGGAAGTTTGGATTAGATTGCTGCTTCTGAGCATCTGAATGTCCATAAAATCCTTCTAGTCCAGCTTCTACTAGGTGATTACTGTCGATGGATTTAATGTATGAAGCCATTTCTGTAATCCAAGTCTGTAAAACAAGTACAACTGATTAATTGGTAACTGTATTCACCAAGATATGGGCAAAATAGGAAGAAACTACTAAGAGTTTTTTTTGTCTCCGCTAGAATTTGAACCTGACACCATTAGGCCACGCCCTTGGTTACTTGTCTCGAACTATATGTGGTTAAAAATCTTTAGAACTTACCCCAAATTCAAGCACATTGTGACAAAAGATGGTGTACTACTATTATGTGGAAAACTAATTTCACTACCTAATTCAGAGAGCACTGCCTAATCCTACTAAGCTATCACAAAAAAAACAGGACTTTCCACTAAAGTTTACCAACTTCCAACTGCCACAATGAGAGGCTGAAAACAACGCTGCATTTTGCATGAAGTTATCTTTATAATTATGTGGATGGACAATACACACATAATAATAGTAGCAGTAGTAGACTAGTAGTAACAGTTGAATCTTTCAGTAAACTCGGTGCATTCACCATTTCTCTCCTTCACCCTATTAATAATAGACTTATCTGAGAATTATCTGTAACACAAGTAATTATGTGAAATATTTAGGCAAAATGAAGAAACATGGGAGTTAACAAATAACAATGTTAATTTTCTAAGGCAAAAAAAGAAGAAAGAAATGTTATTACCTGCATAGTACTTCCTGATGAATCTGAAGGACATCTGGGCTCATTCATAAGCTCCCAAGCCATTATTGTGGGATCATCTTTGTATGCAACTCCAGTTATGATGTTTCTTCTTGTTAAAACTGCCTATTTTAGCAACAAATATTATTGATGGAAAAAGAAACCATATTTTTTAATACTTCCATCATACTTAATGTTTAACTTTGGTTAGTCAGAAAACAATATGTTGTTGTTACATGTACCGAAAGTACAACTCTTAACCAGGGTCAGACTACTCGGATGTAACCGTAGGTGCACATAAACTCATGGTAAACTCAAACTACATATGTACATGTATCATAAGTTTACCGGCATAATAAAACAAGCAACTCGTTATAACAGGTTAAATTATACTAATTATGAAATAATTTTACATTGTGAATGAGTTAAATCTAATTATAAAAAAGGCTCTTTTGTCATCTTTTTTATTGAAGAAAGGTAAAGAAAACACAGTAAAATAATTTGCATACTATACCTTAATGTGGTTTTTGAAGTAGCCCTTAACAACATTGTTTGAAAAGAAATCATCCTCTGATTGTAAGGATTCACCCTGACTTTTTGCCCAGTCCACATATTGTTTCCTTCCTCCAAAATCCTTATAGTTGTTAACTAAGCTCAAGATTAGCTTAATCCCATTCTTTCCAGCTTCAGATATGGCAAAATCCAAGCCCTTCCAAGAATCAAAAAAATAATATCAGACCTTATTAACTCAGAGAATAACACATAATTATCAGAGGAAGATTCAGCATTTAAAATTAATGGGTTCAGCTGTAAAATTTTTAGCATTAAACTCATTGTACTGTTAAAATTATGGGTTCAAATCTAATATTAAATTTTAGAAAATTTTTACTCCAAAGACTACATCCGCCCTTGATAATTACAGCCAGTGGCATATGGTGTATAGTTTTAACTGAACTCAATATTCTGATTCAACAAATATTGTTTTCTGTACTCATAATTTACAAGTACATAAATTCAATATTAAGAACATTAAAGGTTAAAATCATCAAATTTAAATCATGAATTCACAAGAATTCTTATAGCAACAAATATACCAAGAAATTTTTACACAAATTATTAGAAAAATAAAAGGAAATAATACCTGAAACATTTTTTCATTATAGGATCCAGGATAGTATTGAAGAGGTGAATATCCACCATCACTAAAAGCCCAAGTTCTTCCAACAGTAAGGCCATGGTTTGCAGCTTCTTGAAAAGCAGAAGAAACTTTGTCTCTTTGGGATGAATCAGAGGCAATATACATAAGCCAATAAGCATTGAATCCATTTGCATAAAATGGACTCTCATTTAGCATAAAATGCACATCTTTTGTTGTTATAAATCCATCCCTTACCACAGCTGCTCTAACATGTAAAAACAAGTAGAGGAACAAGAAAAAAATACCCCATAGCTTCATCTTCCTAAATTATTATAGAAAATATAAGATTATGTCTCTCTTTTTCTCTCTCTAGTGACACAAGGAAAGAACTTAAAATGATCAGTTTCGGGAAAGTCTATAGGAGTTAATTTCGGGCTGTTCATATACTTGACCATTTCGTCCCATTTTTATTTTCTTTTTTTTTTTCGCTCTTCGCTAAGATATCTTTAATCTATATTCTTTACTTTACTATTAGTGAAAGTTAAAATATTAGAATTGTAGTTTATTTTGTTTTGAAGGTGGCCTTGGAGTAACTGTTAAAGTCGTTTTCATGTGACCAGAAGGTCATGGGTAAGGCTGCATACAATAAACTTTTTTGGTCTTGCCCTTTTCAGGACACCACGCATCGCAGCAGCTTAATGCATCGGCTGCTCTTTTTCTTTTTTTAAAATTCATTTGGATTGACTTAAAAAAAGTGGATTTTCAACATAAATAGATTTTAATCCAAAAAACAATAAATTGGGTTGCCCAACTTATTGCTTTAATGTTTTAAAGAATTTTTAACTTATTTTAAACACTTTATAGTTTTTCAAACACCAGAAAAAGCTCAAAAGAGCTTAAAAGTTAATTTACAATCCAAATATCCTCTTAGTTTATTTTGTTTCACAACTTAATTATGAGGATCTTAATAAAAGTGGAAAATTTCAAAGAACAGCTTTTATTTGCACGTTACAATCATAAATGTTATGGACAATAATGATTTTTGACTCTTTTTTGGTGAAACGAAATGACTTCCTTTTTCTTCAGTTTTCTTTACAAAATAGTTTCTTCTTGAAAATGGTAAAATAGATTTTCACAGTACCAAAAATGGTAAGCCGTGCTATAAAACCTACGAAGGAGCCATGTTCTCATTAATAATAATAATAGGCATAATGTACTATTTCATAACGCTTCAAATTGTTGATATCGTAATGATCAAGATTAATATCTTTCTCTTATTTTTTCTTGTTCTTTTCTTTCTTTTAAACCTTATTTTAATTTGGGATAAACCGGCAAAATAGAGGGGAAGGGAAATGGAAAAAAGTAAAAAGATTTTTATAAATTCTGCTCGAGCATTACTCTACTAGTCTACTCTATCAAACTCTTTGATTCTCTCCGAAAATGGTAAAATTGCGGTTCAATTTTTGAATCAAAATCCTGAGTTCTTCTTTCTTGTTATCTTGCAAAAGGTGTTTTTGTATTTTAGGTAGAAGCTTGGTAGTCAAAAGAGAATTACTAGAAGTTATGATGCTTTCATTTATTACCCAAATAATCAAAAGATTTTGGGGCAAGTTATTCTAACACACCCACGATAGTAGAAAGTATGGAAAAGTTTGGTAGGTTTACATTTAATCATCCCATGCGCCAATGCTTTGGCCAAAAATCACGGCAAGAAAAACTAAAATTTAATTAGACAAATTATCACACAAACCACGGTATACTAAGTTAATGTCCATATTTAGTTGAGGAAAAGTTCTCAGAAAAGTTGACCAAATACTGAGACAATACATCTTTCTTTGGGAGTACAAGGGTCAAATTTATTATTTTGGTGAGTTTAGACGGTAATTTCTAAGTAGATTTTCAAAAAAATAATATAAAAGTTTTTTGAAGACATATATTCTTCCAAACAAAAAATCTAAACACAGTTCTCTCCAAATATATTTCAAATTTAAAGCTTTTTCAGCTGTATATATAATGAAGTGAACTTTTGACCACTACTTTATTTTGACTGTTTGACCTTCATTATATTATATTGATTAAAGGACTAATATTGTAATATTGTTCCCCTTTAGCTTAATTTGGGAACTGGGATCTTAATGGAGTGAAGCTAGATCCTTGATACATGCTTCCAATTTCCAGATCGAGAAAGTGGAAATAATAAACTAAGAAAGCTCAAAAAAACTAGTTTTCTTTTGCGTGTCTTCTGATTATCGTATTTTATTTCATTGTCTCATTTTTTTCATAATAGAATTTGATAATCCCCGTGAGAAGCAATCATCAAGCAAGCAACGAACACGGGTTGTGGTGAAATGGTGAGTATTCCTTCATCCTTAATCAAAAGTTTAGTGTTCGAGCTCTGAGTCTAAAATCGCCTTCTGCCCAGAATTGCTCGTTGAACAATCAACTTTTTCCTTTTGCTAGCACCATTCAATACTGGTCCAATCAATTTGGACTCGCGTCATAAAAAGTCTATTATGAAGTAGGTTTTAGTACTCCCAAAAGAAGACGGTTTGAATTTGAGATTTCTAATTAAAAGAAGAAATGTCCAATTCAAACCGCAACCCTTTAGTAGTAATTAAAAAATACTACTATTAATATTATGAGGGATGGAGTTAGTATAGAGTTTACGGGTTCGGTCAAATATAATAATTTTAACCGAAATTCTATATTTATTTTAAAATATTAAATATATATAAATTATTAATTTAAATCTATTCAATAATTTAAATATTAAAATCATAAGCTTCAAATTCTGTCTACACCTCTGAATATTACCAACTACAGAATAAGGACAATAATTTTGAAAAAATTCTCACGAGTGTCAAAAATAGGTCACGGGGTGCTTATGAGTTCCGAGGAAAGTTGCCATATAATGACAATAAACTTCTGCAGGTTAATTCCAAACTTCAAATTAAGGTCGAGGTTGTTTTTTTACCAAACGTAGGTTGAACTTTGTCCACAAAACTTTTGTGATTTACGATGTTACAGAATATAATTGACAGCCTAAAAAGTAAAAGGAAAATAGCATGCAGGATTGCCGATCGAGCTTATACCAGTAACCAGCTCCATCTGGCACCTGAGAGAAGCGACACAAACTCTGAACAAATGATGTTCAGGACAGCAAAGTGCTTTGAAATTGTCTTTTTTTGTGTCCACTATTTCCAGTAGTATCCATTAGAATTTTTATGCATGCACAAAAGGCCAGAGCCTAAACTTTTTTATGTGCATAGTACATGCACCAAATGCATTTATTAGACAATCAAATTACCAACGTTTTGGTTTACATTTTTTAATTAATCAGAAATCAGAAAGTTTAAATATGATACACACACACACACACACATATATATATATATATATATATATATATATATATATATATAGAGCATTACCATGAATAAATATGATGCTATTATACTTACATCTGCTACTAATATATAAGAGAGGATAAGCAGGCAACTGATGGTCATATTAAATTATATTTAACTTACTTATTGTTATTCATAATTTAATATTGAAGGATCTTATATAGTTTAACTTATGACTTTATAATTTGACATTTAATTATTTACGATATTTATGATCGGTACTAATTAAAAAGACACTTTTTACCATTTTTGGTACTTTTGACAAAGCAAAAGTTCATTATGCAATACAAACATTATATTTCAGATAAGTACAACATATTTATTCCAAAAGCAGAATTATTCTCTTTCAATTGTTTGTGAGTAAAAATAGGATGGACTAGGATCCAATAATAATATGAAAAATTAAATTGATAGACCGGACATAATTATAAAGAATAACAAAGCCTTTTGGTGAGAATTTTTAGACACGTGGACAAACACAAATGACCATATGTGATTAGGCTCTAAAAGAGGATAAACAACAGGTTAGGATAATCATGGATTTTATATCAAACACACGAATTTAAGATTGAGTAATTTGTGAAAGGCTCAATGATTATGTAGCCCATTTTTTTCTAATTTATAGTCAAATATTGGATAAGCCATCACTATAAAAGAATGATCGTACCACTTATCTAGAGGATAATTATACCATTATTTTGGTTTGACTTGGCACAACCTTTACTAAAGAAAGGACATCTTTTGAAAAAATATGGTCTTAAATAAGCCATAGTATTTGTATGACTGTAAAACTTTTGAAACTTGTAGTTTGAAATTTGTCATAGCATTTGTATGACTATAAATACTTCCTATTAAGAAAATATTGAAATGTGCCTATTTTTTTAACATGGACTAATAGGTATCAATCTTTTTGAAACAGATGGAGTATATTATATGATTATATAAAAATATAGTTTTTTTCATAGTATTTTGGTAAATTAAAACTAATATTTCTTCGTACATAATAAAGTAAAATTTATGTAACTTCAGTATATTTATGTAGTAAAATCATATAAAAAGAATACTAGAGTCCTTTTTCTGGAAAATAAGGGAAGCTTTTTTTTTTTTAAAAAATTGAACTTTCATTTCTATCATTGAAAATTAATGTTAATTTAACTTTAGCAATCCCTATTTTTAAAATCTTGTAAAATAAAGTAGTAGGGTAAAATAGAATGCAACTTAACGTGAAAAAGAAAAGCAAGCAATGACCTTGCTTGTAAAGTTATTTTCTTATTAATATTTAAATAGCTTTAAAAAGTATATATAAAAAGTGTGTGTATATATATATATATATATATATATATATATGCTTTTGAGGAACTACAGATGTCTTACGAGTAATTTAGTAGTTTTTATGGATTTCGCTATAATCGAAAATGCAATTTACTTTAGCTAAATTAATTTGGCAAAAGTATTATGGCTTTAAAAATCAAGAAGGCATTAATTAATATATTCCTAAATCTATCCTTGATCCAATAAATGATCTACAAAATATGAGGATATTGAAAGAGTAATTTAAGAAGATATAAAGGATAATGCTATTAAATGCTTCTCTTAATAAGATTGTCAAAACTTAAAAGCACTTATTTTGAACGAGAGATAGCATCATTTAAGAAATTATTCATAAATATTTTATAAACTTGATATTGTAAGTAAAATTTTATATTACAAAAGTGAATAATCATTAAAAAGAAAAGAATTTCTTATTGACAAAGGAATTGAACTCTGAATCTGGTCAGACTATTTGCACTCTTTTCATCCTCAATTTTCCTTTGGTAAGAAATGGAAGCGGAAGAAGGAAAATGTAATATGTTCCAAAAGCAAAATGATATCTTTTTCACATTTCTATCTATCTGGTGTAATTTGGCATAGTATTTTGTAACCTTCGCTGAATTCATTATTTCTTTCTTGAGCGGTGAAGACTGAAGATAATGTTTAAAAATTCATTGGGATGATTTCCAATTCAAAAAGAAGGGGGGACAATCCCTTTAAAGAGCACATTGCCATGCTTGAGGCGTGATAAGCGCACCAACTCTCTTCCCTGCCGTCTGTTAAGGGCGCGCCATACTATCTATCAATCTATGTATATATATATGTCAGCATTCTTTTGTTTATGGCATTGGTCACCTATCTCTAAAATACCAACATATAAAAGCTAGAGGATTTTTAATGAAACACTATTGTTTAGAGTTTAATTACCGCACCTAATTATTATTCGTAGCTACTGGTTAATTGTTACCGGCTTGTATCACTTCTATCCATTCGCTCTAAATCGATCTACCAATGCATAGTACACACTAAAATATAGTGATACATACATTTACTGTATCACTATGTGGAACTTCAATAACGCAACAATACGTATCATTGTATGTGACTTCATACAATGTATATTCTATATTTATTGTTGGGATTTTTTTACAAGATACAAAGAGTAGCTACTAATTATAATTATTTCAAAGTATATTTATGTATGATAAATATAGTGTATAAGTTAGTTAGACTATATAATTTTTCTTAAAGAAGCTACGGGGTAATGAGTTTCACAGGTCTTACTCATTGGGCCGAAATCATACGAATAGCCTGTTTGGTCAAGCTTTTTTTGGGCCAAAAGTGTGTTTAGTCAAAAATTAAAGTATTTGACCAAGCTTTTAAAAAAAAATACTTTTGAGGAGAAGTAGAAGCAGCTTTGAGAAGCAGAAAAATGTAGCTTCTCTTCAAAACACTTTTGAGAAAAATACACTTAGAAGCAGTTTTCAAAAGCTTGGCCAAATACTAATTACTGTTCAAAAGTGCTTTTCAAATTAATTGTCTAAACACAAACCGATTCTCACAAAAAATATTTTTTTGAAAAACAATTTTTAAAAAATTACTTCTTAAAATAAACAGATTTTAGAAGCATGACTAAACATGCTAGAACTGTGGTTCGTTTCTGAATTGAAATGGGCCTTTAGAAAGGAACCTTCAAGATACGAGAGCCCAAGAGTTCTCGACTTGTTGTGTTGGCCCATTATATGATGATTTATGTTGGGCTGTTCCAAGTAGACCATATTTGCGAGTCAACAAGATGGTTGTCCAAAATCAATTAAAGGTATCATTGTGTTTTCCATTTGTTGTGATTTGTGAAACATCTAGAGAAAAAAAGAGAGCATCATTTGTCAATCAATCAGTTAATTAATTAAGTCTTGATTGTACATAGTTTAGAATCAAATACCAATACCTTTTGACATTTGGTATGTTTTTTGGGAGAGTTAATAAATCTCACGCCTCACACAACTGACACTACTTTTTTGTCTCACAATGTTAGTGGTCGCTTGAGTAGGGTTTATAAATCTTAGAAAAGATACTGTAACTTTCCCCAAACTAAAACAAATCCACCTGATCTTTACTATCACAACCACTTTTAACAATGGCCGCCATTTTCTCTCACTTATCCTCCCTCCGATCATCCGACGGGCCGTCATTCTCCTCTCTTTCTTCCTCCGGCATTCAGTCATCGCGCTCTTCCGGCGTATCCGTGCCTTCTCCGGTCACATTTCCGGCCACTCGTCGACGCATCTCATGCCAGACCACCTCTTCGACATCCTCTCCTTCGTCGTCCGTCAATGGAAATGGTTCGCTTATTTTTTCTCTACGTTTCCTATTCTATGCATCTAATTTTTGATATGGCATTTTAAATCTGCAATGTAATAGTAAAACCTAGAAATTTTGTTAAGTTCTGCTGCATTTACTACCTAATCTTGTGATACGTTTCTAATTACTCTAAAAATGTTGTTTTTATTTATCTTATCGCTGCGTTTTTGGTCTGCCATGTCCGCATGTGCTGTTTAAAGCCTAAAAACCTCTTTTGTTGTGTAAGCTGTAGACACATTGTTATATATATAGTTGACACCTGATAAGTGATTGTAGCTGAAACAATAATCCTTAGTGTTTATTTTTTTACATCTTCTTGGTGTAATATTAATGAGGTATTCCTGATTTACCAAAAACTAGTTGCAGAACAAAAATACTCTGGCCTATAGGTTTTCAAAACATGAAATTTGAAGTACTTGGTCGCAGAGTTTCTCATAATAAAGTTCAAGAGAACGTTAAACATAGAATGTTTGGTAATGGATCAAACCATATTTTATTCAAACTCTGGGTGGAGAAATGAGAATATGTCCTGCCTGTCATGTCTAAGTTACAACCTTTTGTGAGACATGGATTGGTTATTAAGAAGACTTTTCTGATGTGTGTTTAAATTTTCTATTCAGCAAATATCAATCAGAAGGACTTTTTACACATTAGCGATTTCAACAAGTCAACTATTTTGAACATCTTGGATCGAGCCAAAGAGGTCAAAGCACTGATAAAATCAGGAGAGAGGACATATCTCCCATTTCAAGGTAAAACAATGGCGATGATATTTGCTAAGCCATCCATGAGGACACGTGTTTCCTTCGAGACAGGGTTTTACTTGCTTGGGGGTCACGCTATATACTTGGGACCAAATGACATACAGATGGGTAAGCGCGAAGAAACTCGTGATATTGCTCGTGTTCTGTCTCGCTACAATGATATCATTATGGCTCGAGTTTTTGCCCATCAGGTATGCTGGTGAGTTTTCTGTTTTGACTTCTTCCTGGCGCATGGTGAGTTTCCTGTTTTGACTTCTTGCTGGTGCACTTCAGTACACTATCATGACCCAAATGAAACACCGCTAAGACTCTTATTTGTTCAGTATCCTCTGTAATGTTTTTCTTAGCAGCATTGTTCCATTCTATTAAATATTTTGTTGCCCCTTTCTAAATATTACTTGAATGAAAAGTTTCTTGATCTTTTCCGTTGGAGCTGAATTCTGGTCCGTCTTGTACTTAATATCTTACAGACGAATAACAGTTTAATGATGTTGCCTTCCCTGCAAGTTAATTGAGCATATGATCATCCAGGCCTAAATGTTCTTCAGGGTTTGTACCCGTGTTTTGGATAGCGTGCGGCGACAAATAGTGATGAGGGCCGCTTCACTGAGGCGAGAGGCGCGCAGCGAACTCGCCTTTTTGATGTGAAGCAACAATTTATACAAAAACATAAAATATTTTATATATATATATATATATATATATATAAATAACTAAAAACTCAATAACAATAATATATTAATAAACATATCAATTCAAAAATTAAAAAGTCAATAGATAGTCATAGTAGATTCATAAACTAAAGTCTAAAAGTCTAAAACAAGCAACATCTATTCTTCTTCAAGATTTTCAAATTCTAGAACTTCAAGTATGTTAGCATTATATTGGCTATCATCTTTTTCATCCTTGGAGTCTTCATCAATTAGGGACCGGCTTGGACTTGCTATTCCCTTTCCCTTGTGATTTGAACTTGAAGAACTCCCTCTAAGACCATAGATATTCTCCTCAACTCCAGCCGCGATAGAACAATACCCCAATCAAGATCATCTCCTACATACACTTCTTCATTTTCATGATTTTGGGGGACTCCAGTTAACCATTCATTTGCCTCGTCAATGTTATCCAACAAAATTGGATCAATGGTATCGCAAGCTTCATAATGTCGCCTCAATGTTCTATTGTATTTAATATACACTAGATCATTGAGACGCGATAGCTCAAGCCTATTCCTTTTCTTGGAGTGAATCTGCGCATAAATTGTTTAGATTAATTAACAGATACTAATAATAATACAATATAGAATATATTAATATAATAAATCTGCTTCTTAGTTCTTACATGCTCAATTACGCTCCAATTTCTCTCGCATCCAGACGCACTACAAGTTAGGCTTAGTACTTTGATGGCAAACTTTTACAAGTTTGGAGTTTGATGTCCAAATTGCATCCACCATTCAACTATAGAAAAATGTTTTAAAAGTTAATAAGTATAAATCCAATAAAGCTAGGATTAAAGCTATAAGGATATCTATATAAAGTTATTACCTAGCGACCTCTTGTCTCTAGCTCTAATGGCTGCCTGTAAACCAAATACGCCATCTGCTTTTGAGTACCTACCAAACTCCTCCCCTATTTGATCTATCATCGCTGAATCAGAGACCAACTTCTCAAGACATTGATGGTATCCAACCCACACCTCTGAATCCAAAGTGTCATCTCTGGTGTTCTTGTAAAATAAGCCCGGGTTCAAAGGTCCATGGAGTTGATTCGACTACCTGCTATCAATAATCTCAAAAACTTTCTTATATTTCCTAACATCTCCCTCAAATGACGCTTCAATAGTCTTTTTGGCTCTATCCATAGCTTCATAAAGATAGCCCATTGGTGGTTTTCTCTCCCCATCCACCATACGAAGCACCCTAATCAAAGGACCACCAACTTTAAGAGCCCGAACGACGTCATTCCAGAGTGATGGAGAAATAAGAACTTTGACAGTTTCTTTCCCCGCAACTTCGTTTGCATATTATTATCTTTCCATTTATTTGAAAAAACTAGCTTTCTCAAGTTTTTCTTTTGCAAGTAAAAACTATATAAAGTTAAGAAAGCCGTTGCAAATCTAGTCTTGGCCGGCTCACCAAATTTCTTTCATTTGTGAATTTCCTCATCAAATTCAACAACAACGGCCTCTGACTGATGTAATAATATATCTTGACGGTCTTAGTGAAAACTGTAAAAGTAACAATAACAATTTTTATAGTTAATACTTAATAGGACATAAGTATAAATAAAGTTAAAGCTTTAAAGATAATTATATTAAAGTTACCTGAAGCATATGGGTTTTCCTTGAATATGTCACCAAATCAAGTTAATACAATGGCAGCACAATGAATCCAATAAATGTGTAGATACATAGCTTCCATCATCTTACCCGCACTAACATTCTCACTAGCATTATCGGTAGCAACTTGTACAACATTTTCTTTTCCAGTTTTATCAATAGTCTTTCTAAACAAGCTGTACATTTTGCTTCTCTCTGTAGAAGAGTTGCTAGCATCATAAGATTCAAGAAAAACACTCCCTCTTGGAGAGTTCACCAACACATTTATGATCATCTTTCCATTATGTGCTGTCCATTTATCCATCATAATGGAACATCCAAACTTGTTCCATTCCACTCTATGCTCCTCAATAATATTGTCTATCTTCTTCACCTCTTTTTTAAGATGAGTTACTCTAACTTCATGATAGCTAGGAGGCTTCACTCCTGGGCCATATTGTCCTACGGCCTCAATGAATTTATCAAAAGTTTTGTAGTTAACACAGTTGGAAGGAAGCCCTGCATCGTACGTCCATGCTGCAAAGGCACTTACGGCGCGATCCCTTAAAATCTTCTTGGCTTCTAAACCTTGTTGTTTTGCTGAGAAATAAAGATTGAGAGGACGTTTTGTCACCGTGCATGCCGTGGATGACCCACTAGAACTATTTGAAGATATCTTATGAGTTTTTTTTTTGGGGGGGGGAGGGGGGGGGGGGGGG
>MCJB01048507.1:90130-122557 GCA_002018475.1 Nicotiana obtusifolia
GGGGGGGGGGGGGGGGGGAGGAGGTCCCATTTCATCATCTTCATCCATTTCATCATTTTCATCAATTAGATTCACCGATGCTTTATAATTCATTTGAGTTCTTGTCACATTTTTCTTATCAACAAATGCTTTTACTTCCTCCCTAACCTCGGGCGGACAAAGAGGACATTGTACCACATTTTTAAATTCACCTATCAAATGTTGCTTGTGAGAAGTTATTCCACCATGATATGCGGATCTTGATGAGCCTTGTATAGCATAATTCCAAGCTATATCATTTCGTTTATTACTATCGGATGACGCCATTTCAATACTGTTTTATAGAAAAAAATTATCAAGTCAATATGCAATTAATTCTACTCTATAAGACTAAGTCTATAATTTTAAAAAACAGAGCCTAAAAAGAAAGAGCTACTGCCTCTGCTCTGCCTCTGCTGCTGGTCGAAAAACAGAGCCAAAAAAGAAAAAGAGAGAGAAGAAGAAAGAGGAAGGGAAGAGCCTCTGTTATTTTGCTCGAAAAACAGAGCACAAAAACAGACTCTCTGTGTCTGTTGTTTATAAAAAACAGAGCCAAAAAAATAGAAAGAAGAAAGAAAGGAAACTCAGAGAAGCATACCTGGTCTTTCAGATGGCAGAAACTTGATGAAGAAGACGATGGCACTTGGCAGAAACTCGAAGATGAAGAAGACGATGGCACAGTAATCGCGAGCCCTAATCGCAACCTCTTTTCAGAAACTTGGCTGCTCTGTTGTTCGAAGTTGAAGAAGAAAGAAACTTCTGAGAGTCAAGCCCTAACTGCAACCTTTTTTCTTAAGTCTTTGCCCTTTTTCTTTCTTTTTTTTAAAAAAAGCGACGCTTCAGTCGCCTCTCGCCACACTGTTGCCTCTCGCTACACAAGCAGAGGCGATCGCTTTATGTAAAACGCAACGCAACAGATGAAAGAAGCGACACAGTCTTGCATCGCTACGCTACTCGCTATTAGCGACGTAGCGCTCGCTATTTACAACACTGGTTTGTACATGTTGAGATGTTGAATTGAGTAATTGAGATGTCAGGGTTGGACATTTCTTAGCCTGTTGCTTTCACACCAACTGTAAAATAAAAGTTTTATCTATTTGTTTTTTGCTGCTGGTGCAGGACATTCTTGATCTTGCTAAATATGCAACTGTACCAGTGATTAACGGCCTGACAGACTACAACCATCCTTGCCAAATTATGGCCGATGCCCTTACAATAATTGAACATGTTGGTCAGCTGGAAGGAACGAAGGTTTAGCTCTTTGAGGCCAAAATTTTCATCATCTCCCAGTTTCTGTTTCTGGCTATATGTTTTTTTATAATTTAATGCTGACTGCCAATTCCAGGTTGTCTACATTGGAGATGGAAATAACATAGTGCATTCTTGGTTGCTGCTGGCTTCAGTAATTCCCTTCCACTTTGTTTGTGCCTGTCCAAAAGGTTTTGAACCTGATGAGGAAACAGTTAAGAAAGCACAACAGGCTGGAGTAAGCAAAATTGAGATAACTAATGATCCAAAGGAAGCTGTTAGAGGAGCTGATGTCGTGTACTCAGATGTCTGGGCTAGCATGGGACAAAAGGAAGAAGCTGCACAGCGCCATCAGGTGTTTCAAGGATTCCAGGTAGGAGTGATAAATTGCTATATAGTCTGCTCAACTTGTGCATGTAGAGCAAGGAACCTCTTCGATTTTAAATAAAATTGCTTGCCAGAAATGCGGACAAAATGCGGATAAAATAGCTGGTTGGCTCCAACAAGGGCTCATGAATTTATCATTTTCAGAATAACTTTTAACTTTCTAGATGATGGGACCTAGATGTTAGAAACACAACTTACGATCTTAAACAGGAAAGGATGGAAGTTAAAGGGATAAGACATCTAGAGATTTTTAACTAAGAAAAAGAACAGTATGCTAGTTTAAATCTTTGTGAACTGGGAACTGTAATGGGTGAAAATACCTATTTCTTGGATACTTCTTGCACGTCAACCTGTGTTTACAATCTTTTGTGTTAGGCTATTAGTGGATGGAACAGACCTGAATCTCAACTATAGTGGTATCCTAAACCAAGGTTGCAACAAAGTCTTCTGAAATAACTTGGGGTTTACTAGTGACTGATAAATTGTGTAGTAACTAGATAAATCTGAAAAGCATCACATTCTGATACATGAGTTGAATGTGTGTAGCCAACTTGACAAGTTGTTCTGCAGTTTTACCCAGTTTCTGAATCATGCTATTAATGTTTGTGGCGTGATTAAGAGAAACCCGCTAATATCGATGGACAAGTTGGAAGAATCAATAGCAAATGATAAAATCAGTTCAAAGTTTTATATTCTGTGAACGGAAGCATATATGCATGTCTTTTCCTGACACCTTATTGTTTGTTGATAGGTGAACGAAGAAATCATGAAACTAGCTGGACAGAAAGCTTATTTCATGCACTGTTTGCCTGCGGAAAGGGGAGTGGAAGTCACTGATGGAGTAATTGAAGCGCCAAACTCAATCGTATTCCCCCAAGCAGAGAACCGAATGCATGCACAAAATGCGATTATGCTTCATGTAATGGGCTTGTAATTGCATTGTCTGACCATATATTGATACTTGTTTTCTTCCTAAACTGTATTTTCCTTGGAGCATTAAAGAGCTTAATGGCTATGTCTGTTCATATAACTCAAAGTCCTAACTTCTCAAGTCAAGTGAGTACTTTATTCTCATATCGATTGTCTTCTTTGACATGGTATTTAGATGTTATTTATTTACAGAAACGTCTCGACAAGGAATAGAAATCCTAAGGAAGGGATTAGTTACAATCGGCACTAGTTGATCACGACATCTCAATAAGATCTCTCAAGGGATATCTTATACAACCCTTTGATGCATCTTGCAGTAAAAAATACTATTTCAGCTGAACCCTTCGTACCCGAGCTAAGGACAATCACCTCTTTACACCTAATTTACCTTGCATTTGCACTTTGTGTAAATTATTCATTTCAGCCTGAATTTCCAAATAGAGGAGCTATAGTTCAATTCTGTCTTTTAATTAGATTGCCGATAGTTCAATGTATATACAAGACAAAATTAAGGCACCCTTCATTTCATTCCTCATCTTCCATCTTGAAAAGTTGATTGCCAATATTAGGACAGCACGGAGCACCTGCTCATACCACAGAATTTCCACCGACACTGTTCACCTCTCTTCTGAGTTGAACCTGTTCCATGCGGCCTTTGGTTCACAAAAAGGAAAATAATGAGATTCAAGTCCATAAAACAGAAACAGAAAAAAGAGACCGATTCATGCATTGCGTCAAGTCATAAGTATGTGACAGAGCAATCAAACAGACACATGCAGCTAAAGAAACTTATTAGTTACCTTGAGAAGATCAAAAACCTTTTCACAGATATATTTTTGCTGAATACTCGCTCCTCTTTGCTGCAACTTATCAGGGTGAACATAAAGAGTTGCTTTCCTGTAAGCCTTCTTCACCGCAGCAGTTGTAATAATTTCAGTCAGCGAGATGGGTTGCCAACCACTATCAGATCCAAGGATCTGCATTTGCAAAAACAATGAGTATCTACTGACAATGGAAACTATATATTGAACAGGACAAAAATTAAATTAAGATCAGTGCAATGAACACTTAGAAGGGAATCATTCACATATTCTAAAATCTGGTCACTGCAATTGCCCATGTGATTTAAAAATCACTCCAATTTTTAGTTTCTTCCACATTAAGTAATAAACATGTTCTGATGAGACTTTTTAAGGTAGTATCTTAAGATATTTCAGAATACTCCAGCCTTGCAACTTCCCTTTCTACCCAATGTTCATAATAAAGGAGAAGCGAAAAAATTAATCGGGCAAGCATTAAGTCGGATACATACATATTGCAGAGTAGAAAGCAGTGCACGTAGGTTCCCTTCCTTCCCGCTGGCCCATCTTTTAATATCAGTGTCAAGAGCTTCAGCTAATCTCTGAAATTAAAATATACATATAAGCAAGCATAACTAACATGTGCGCATCATGAACTCCATAAGCACACAATTCATATCAAGAAAATTTACATTTCTCTCAGTTTGCTCTTTCTGAGCCAGAAGATCACGCTTATTCTTCTCCGCAAGGGCTTTTGCCTGAAAAGACCAGTAGAAACATAAAAGTGAATATGCTTGGACAAAGTCCAGGAGCCAGTGTCCAAATAATAGAGTTAAGATACACATACTGCTCTTTCCATTATCCTCTGGTGCCTCTCCAACCTTGCTTTGCGTCTTTGAGCTGATTCACTATTACTTCCATCAAATTTGTCCAAATCCTGCATTTGATTCAGTAGGTCATTCTTCTGTATTCCACAAAGTATACACTAGAGAAAGACAGAAAACTTGAGAATGATACTCACAGAAGAGGAAAGGCTATGCTTCAACCCGTTCTCTCGGGTCGCACTAGCAAATCGTTCAACACCGTGTCTATCTGCTTGAGACCTTAATTCAGCTGTGCCCTTTTGTGATAAAGCTTTTTCCAAAGCACGTTCACGGGCTTCTGCAGTTGCTCTCTCCACAGCAGCTCGCTCTGCTTTAAGCTTGGCTTCAATGGAAGCTTTGTCTGTTGACACCTTGCTACTTGCAGAAGCTTTCTCACGCTTATCTCGTGCCTCAGCCATTACTCTTTGTCGAACTTCAGCAGTTGCTCTCTCCACAGCAGCTCGTTCAGCCCTTTCCCGGGCTTCAGCAAATGCCCTCTCACGAGCCTCACGAATTGCTCTTTCCACAGCTATTCTGTCTTTTTCCCATTCTTTTTGTCTCTCTTCTACCTGGGTTCTTTTACTATTATTTTTATCCTCCATTTCTTTTTGCGAAGACTCTTTGGTCTCCTCTTCTACAACAGTTTTTTGATTGCTCTCTTCCTCGTGCATTTCGGCTTTTATCTTTTCATCATTGTCCAGTGTTTCGTTGTCTTTGCAGTCACCAGCTGAGGAAGAGCATTCTAGTTCTTCTGAGTTCTCAACAGACTTGTGTTCTCCCAGAGCTGCTTCAATATCTTTGTTTTTCTCGACCTGGTCGGCAGCAATACCATCCCCCTTGATCGATTCCTCATTTCCTACATGTCCAGGGACACACAAGTCATCCCCCTCATCCAGATTTGAGTATAATTCTGGGTCCCTACCTGTCTCATCCATGCATTTATGCTCAAGGTTTATGTCAGTAAAAGTGGTATTCTCTGATTCTTCAGAAGCGTGGACCTCGCGTACAAAATGTGATTCAGTATCACTGACAGTCTCCTGAATCACATTACGGAAGCTCTCTGTCTCAAAAATCACTCGTTCACTGGGAAGATTGTCCGCACCGTTCATGCAAGTGGAACCACAATTCACTTCCTTGACATCCTCAGATGAGGCCGCATAAATGTCTTGCACTATGCCCTCAGAGGTATCCTCTTCACTAGAATTTTGGAGATCACTAGCAGTTTCCAATATCTCCTTTTCCCAAGAATTGGATGACTCTTCAGTTACTCCATCCTTCTGACACTCACGCTCATAGATGGCTTCAGAAATTCCTTGTACCCCAAAATTAACTGCCTGCTGACTTATTTCAACATCATTATTCTCTAGTTGATCTTCACAAGCTTCTTGTATCTTACTTGAACAAGGACTGCCATTGAGATCAGGCTCATTAACAGCACTCGAATTTTGTTTATCAGCAACACCTGGAGCCACACTTGTCTCCTGATCATCCTCACTCTCATCAGATGCTCCCAGCCTACTATCAGCTTCTTCAGCCTCCTGACTTGCTTCAGTCTTTTTACTCTCTGTGAATTTATCTGCTCGGTTCTCTATTTCTTCAGTTGCTTCATACTGACAAGGCTCTACAGATATTTTCTGAAGTCCTTCCATCTCAGATCCTTCTCGTTTTCTCTCACTTTCTTCCCCTTCATGACAGTAAGGGGTTTTCTTTTCACTCGGCTCAAGCTCATGAACCCCATATGACCACTTCTCAGCGTGTTGGCCATGTTGGAAATCTTCTGGTCTACTCTCAATGCCTACTCTCCCGCAGTCATGTTGGGGCTTCTCATCATTTTCCACCAATAGGAAGGCTTCCTTATGCATAATCTCAGTTTCTTCTTCATTGGAGCTCCTCCTCAATCTGCTTTTGTTTTCTTCCACCTCATAAACATTTTCTAACTTATTTGGCACTATTCTGCATTCCAAGTCTTCATGCTTCACTGTCTCGTTTTCTGGAGGTGTCTCTCTGTTGTTATGTAGATTATCATTCTCAGTTTCTTGGAGCGCAACTTTTTCCTCAGTAAGTGGCTCCTGAGAGTTCTGCAAGTTCTTGAAACTCCACGTCTCATGAAATATTGACTCTAGATTGTTCTTCATGTATTCAGACTTCTTCAACTCAGCAGAACAATTTCCGTTCCCCTTAGAAAAGCCATACTCATTGATGACTTCTGAATTTACATATTCTTCAGAATCATGCATCAAACCTGAATTAGAAGTATCCTTGAATTGCTCTGGAGCTTCTGCCTTCCCAAGAACGTTCAGTATTTCCCCCATTTGTTTGACGTAATCAGGTCCTTCACCAAGCTCTATGGTCTTGTTACTTGTATTCATCTCCTTAAGCTTGTATACATGTCTATTATTTTCCACAGATGGTTGAGAGTGATTGTTGCTCTCAACCTGCTGAGATGCCATGGCTTCTACATTCTCTTTTCCACTGCTTACCACTTCCGGAAACCAAGTTCCTGCTACATCTCCTTGAGATGCTTCAGCATTTTCAGTCTGGGTATTCTGCTTAACGGTTCCAGCAACCCATTGCTGTTCTTTAAGATTGAAGAATGAAGCAAAATCACCATTACTTGATGGGATTCCCCTGTGCACCTCAGTGAATGGTGGCAATCCAATACCTATTTTTCTATGCAATTCCATAGCATTTTCCCTGTTACTTCTTGTGTTGCACTCAACCCTATTATCTTTAGATTTTAAGCTACCTTTAGCCCTTCGTTTCTGAGAAGCTAGAACACCTTTTTTTCTCTCCATTAGCTCTTTTGCTAGTCTAATACTTTCTTGAGCCTTCTCTATGGCTTTTTTCAATGTGGCAGCAGAAACAGCAGCTGCTGAATTTGCATCAAGTTCCTCATCAGAAGTAGTAGGTGAAGAATTGGTGGGACGAATACCCCTTCCAGATGCTCCATATTGGGGATCAGGGCCTGAAATTTTTGATTGATTAGGCTGGCCCTTGATGTCATTAGCCATGGGGCTTGAAGTTGATGCCCCTTCAGTGGAACTTGATCTCCTCTCAAATTCATCATGTGCACTATAAAACTTATCATTAAAATGGAACGCATCCCAGCTAGATCCACTTGTAACCTTCAATACGCCATCTGAACTTTGTTTCTTGGGGATATGCAAATTCTCCTTTCTATCACGCCCATTAAATAATTCCCCACTAAAGCTCCCGTCATGATGTGCTTCACCTGAACTTTGTTTCTTGGGTACATGCAAGTCCCCATTCTTATCACAGCCTTCTTTAAATATTTCCCCACTTAAGCGCCTGTTGCGATGTCCATCTGAACTTTGTTTCTTGGGGACATGCAAATCCCCAGTCCTAGCATGCCCTTCTTTACCTATTTCCCCACTAAAGCTCCTATTGCGACATACTTCATCTGAACTTTGTGCCTTTGGGACATGCAAATCCCCCATCCTATCACGCTTTTCTTTAAATATTTCCCCACTAAAACTCCTGTTGCGAGGTACTTCATCTGAACGTTGTATCTTTGGGACATGCAACTCCCCCACCTTATCACGTCCTTCTTTAAATATTTCCCCACTAAAACTCCTGTTGCGCTGTACATCACTTTTTACAAAGGGTGCTCGCTGAAAGGCTTCAGTCTTTGGTAAATGAGAACTTTCATCTATAAAATACGTAAAACCAGGGACAGCATGCAGTTGAGCTATCTGCGTCATCCCATTTGGACCATCTTTGCTTCTTTGGCCGGTCTTATGATAAGATAGGTTGAAGTGCTTTGGCCCATCAATAGATTGATCAGTCGCTTCACATGAGGACTCTTTATGCTTTCCACTTGGACTAAATTGATCTGATCCTTCGGGAGCAGTCCTACACGCCACAAATACAGGAAATTAAGGGAAGTATCATAACTCATGTTGTACCAAAAGCAACAAATACACATGTTGTCTTTTAAAGAAACTGTGAGAAAATTTGGGAAATGCTACAGAAAATGTAAGCAATCACGGGAATTGCTAGTTAGATGAAAGACTATCTTTTCTCACTCGTGGAAAACACCAAGTAATGGCATAGCACATAGTAAATGTCCATAACTTTCAGAGCACATAGCATCACTAAGTGTGTATGCTTAGAAAGGCTATAGACATGTAAACAAATATCAAATCAGGATGAATTAAATCTAAAACCTTCCTCTAAGAAGACGAGTGAGCATGGCTAACATTCTGTAAAACACGCATCTCAACCAATTAAAATAACAAAAGGACATCAGCTGTCATGCTACAAAATAACCTACAGACAGGCACATTTCAGAATAAGCAACAAATGAGAATTGTGTAGATTCTTTTTTTGTTGAAAATTTTATTAAAGAATAGTGCCCAGAAAGTGCAATGAAAAGTAGTACAACCCTAACAAAATGCATCTTAGCAAACTACGTACATGAGAACTGAGGAAATTTTCCATCCCATCTACTTCTTGTACATTTTCAATTTTGCACCAAAAGGCTAAGAGAGCTACATCTATGTTTTACGGTACAAATATTTTCCTTTTTGCCTTCAAAGTATCTTTTATTTCTCTCCTTCCACACAGTCCACTATATAGCTGCTCAACTTTGTGTCGCCTTTTTGTAGCCCTCTTCTACTCCAACGAAGTAGTAAGTCTTCAGGAGATTCTGACATGCACCATTTAACTTCAAGCAAATTCAAGAATGTGTACCAAGTCTGATTTGTGTTTCTGCAGTGGATGAATAATTGTTTCACATCTTCATAATCTTCTTCATAGCTTACACATCTGTTGATAGTCATGCATCTTCTTTGTATAAAGGTGCTTCCTTTCTCCATATCAGTTTCAATGGCCATTCTTGTTAGTGTTGTCTACTTTGAGACAACAAGTTATATGCACACTTTACTGAAAAAGGCCATCCTTACATTCTTTTCATACTAACCTATCAGGTACTAACTGTAGATTCTATTTTCACTAAAAAGGTTTGCTTATGAATATTTTGTACCAAATATATATGAATGCTTCAGCGGATAACTGTTCTTATAAAGAAGACTCATTTTCCAGCTAACAAACATCATATATTTATCACCTAAAGTAACATTGACAGTAGCAAAATCCATATACCCAATAAAACAAATAGAAAAACAGAAAAAGGACTCGTGTTAAGCATATTAAAAATACACAAACTGAAGCAAAAAGATAGAAATTAGGAACAAAGATGAAGCAGCTCGATATAATTTGAAATCATTGTGCCTTTGCTTTTTCCTTTTCATATTTTTTTTCTATTATTTTCTTTTCCGCATTTCAACCACACAAAAAAAAGAGTAACATTCACAAAATTAACTGTACACCTCGACACATTAAAATCGCCTCCAACACTAAGAAAATTCGTCTTCATTCTTAAAACAAAAAGAGTAAAACGTAAAAAGGTAAGGGAAAAAATGGAAATGAACTCACCGAGTTTTACCAGAAGAACGTTTACCACGTTTAGCACCAGAAAACAACTCATCGTAAGGCACAGCAATATCTTCTTCACAGAAACCACCAAAAATGTTGGAATAATCAAGTTTTGAGGAGGAGCTTCGAGAATCATCGGAAACCTTAGCATCATCTAGACCAGAAAGATCAAGTACCGGAATCGACGAACCACGAGAACCTCCGAAAATCTCAGCGTAATCCGGAGCTCCGGAAGAAAAAACCGGAGCTCCGAACTTTTGCTGTGCAAAAACATCGCCGTACGGATGTTGTTTAGCTGAAAATGAAAAGCCATTCGCACTCGAAAGCTTTCTTCTGTGTAAAGGCCGTGAAAGTGACTCCATTGAAGTAGAAACGGAAGGAGAATGAACTAGGGTTGCTATTTTCAGGAGGATTTTTTTTATGTAATTTTTTGGGGGTTCTTTTATTTGTTATTCGGTGATGTTTGTCTGCAGAATCAGAAAGACAAAGAGAAGAAGAGAAAATGGAAGAAAATGTTTTTGTGTGACAGAATATACAAAATGAGTTTTTTGAAGGGGTTGATTTGTAATTTCAACGTTTTCATTATTAACTCTGTTTTGTGCTGTACGGTATTCTTGTTTCCAAGTCTCCAACTTGGATTGATCAACTCGTTCGGTGATTATTTTAGTTTTTTTTTTTTCCACATATTTTATTTATTAGTTTTCTTTTATATTTTTAAATAGTTATGGGTCGTTTGGTAAGCTGTACTAAGTAAAATAATCTATATATAAAAATTTAATCCGTTCAATACAATATTTGGTTACTCAATTCAATTTATGCATTAATACATGGATTACTTATACCTCATAGGAGGGCTTAGCTAATACCAAGGAAACCAAGGAATTACTAATCCTTGCACTATACCTGGATAAGACCCTAAACTTACTAAACCGCCCTTCAAACCCTTTTCCTAAATTTCTTTATATACAGAAAGAAGAATATTCAAGGGTATAATTGTAAAGAAGATTTTATACTTTTAAACCAAACACAAACTTAGATTATATATTGTATAGCTAATTTTCAATTTAATGAACCAAATACTTAATAAAAATAATCTCAATATTATAATACCTGCATTATTAATACCTGCATTACTTGTGTTCATACCAAACGACCCCTTGTATCCTTTGAAGAGGCCAGCTTTATTTTTCTATTTTTCAGAAAAGCCAGCTTTCAAATTCACAACTTTGAGACCAAAAAACACATAACGACGTAAATATTTTAACGTTTTGTTGTACTTTAGAGACTTTTTTTTAAATCGTACTTTAGAGAATATCAGTTTCACAAAATTTTGCTAATATGCAAAAAAATATTTATTCCATCAAAACAACACAATCTCTTACATTATGCATCAAAAAATAAAAGAGTTACAAGTTCATGTATGATATTTTTATTTTTATTCATTAAATTTCTTACTATAATCAATATCCTAATATAAAGATTTCAGTTTGTCGTTTCAAACTGTATTTTTCCTTCTCTTATACCTAATTGGAAACTAACTCTCTAAAGCTTATTCCATCTAAATATAAGAAAATTAATTCAAAAAAACTATTTGTCAATAATATTTCTCTTAGCTACTATAAAAAAAAGTGACCCACAATTTGAAACGAGAAGAATATCTTAACTACTACTTGCCAAACATGAGTGATTGATTTACTTGGAAATTACTTTTTTATATATATATTTCCACTTACAGAATAAATTATTCCAGTGAAGCTAACGTAACAAAAGCAAGCCTAACCGTGTCTATGTTTTTCCTTTCGCTAAATTTTCAAATAAAGTTCCAAATTTGAAGTTGGCATTGTATGAGATCGAACTCTTCCCGCTTTTAGATATATATATATATATATATATATATATATATATATATATATATATATATATATATATATATATATATATATATATATATATATAGTTAAATTGGGCTCGATTCTACGTGGTTAGTATCTATCATGATTACGGCTTGATAAATCGGGGTGGAAAACCAATGTCGTTGAATTGGAGTTTGAAGGTAGGATGACCGAAATGAGTCTACCGAGCTCGATTCCAGGAAACATTCTAAGGTAGGTCATCGAATTTGAATGACAAAAGGACCGAAAAATCCGTGATGGGTGAGTATCACGGCGAAAATCTCGGCATCAATCAATAAGACCGTTAAACCAGCAAATCAAAGGATATTTTACTTTATAAATAGATTCTTACTTTGTATAAAAGATTACCCCCTAATTATATAAAGGGGCAGTGTAATTGTCCAAAAGGCATCTCACGAAACAATCATCAATACAAAGAAAAAAAATAGTATTATTTTATATGTTACTTTATTCGCCTGGTTCTATTTATATTTATTGTTCATCTTGGAAGAATCAGTCAAGGCCAGGATTATCCAAAGCTTGTGGTTTGCATCTCTTCTCCATTTATCTAATTAACTTTAATTTCCGTTATACTATTTATTATTTGTATCAAACTGAATCACATATCTTTAAAACCACGCATAAATTCAATTGTTATCTGAAATTTAGAATAAACAGGTATTACTGTAAAATTTGACTTGTGCTGTTTTTATTTTAAGTTGATCATACGGATATGAATTTATTAGTTTCTCAGATTGGTAGGAATAAAAAGGGGGCCTCTCTTTTCCCATCATGGAAAAATGATTATTTATAGCACGTGTACACGTAAAACCATAGACAGTATCGACATTCTATTTATTTTCCTCAAATTTCAAGATCAAAGACTACTTACAACTATGTTTTTGAATTTTTAACTTCAAGTTGGAAAATTTACATTAATTAATAATAAGTACTAATAAAAAATCAATGAAAGGAAAAAACATAGCCGTTTCCTCATAGAGATTCTCATTACAATTATTCCTATAATATTCAAACACTTAATCATATATACAAAGTATGGCCCCTCAACTCACATGGTATTATGAATTTGAGGACGCCATATATGGAAGAAGCTGCCATTATGGAGACACTATTTTGGAGCACCGAAATGGGAAAAGTAATTTTTGCTCTAATTATTAACTTTTCATTTCATTTTTGATCAAACCACTATATATTTGTTACATGTGGTGGTGAGATTAGAACTCAAGATTTTTGTCTCTTCTAATACTATATTAAAGTTCTATAATTATGAGAAACACAATATCTCTAGTTATATTATCACATGATTAATTTTTATAGAGATGATGATGTTTATCCTGTTATCATTTTCTTTTTGTTGCTTTTTGTCATTTATTGAAGCTTAGAAAACAATGACTTCAAGCCAATTCTGTGATTATAAATCAGTGATTTAGTCTTTCGGTATCGAGTTCAATTGAACTCATATTTTTCATCGCGGACATAAATTTATATATAAAAATCTATTAAAATCACAAAGAGCAGCAGATATGAACTCATAAAACTACTAAAAAAAAAGGGAAAAATCGACCACCAAAACCGACCGTTATTAATAGGTAATTGGTAAAATTTGATCGAAAAGCGGCCGATTCGTGGCGGTCGGTAATCCTAAGGTCGATAGAGCTAACCGACCGACTTTGATCGATATTTTCAGACGATTTCGGTTGGTCAATTAAATTCCAAAAAAGAAAATATTGCCGAAAAAATCGATCGAAGTCGGTCGGTATTTTAATTATATAATTAAAAAATTCACCATTTGTGAATCGAACCGGGGTCTGTACTATGGCATGATACTATTCTACTACTAGATCATTGGTGCATTTTGTCTTAAGATTGTCTTTTATTTCATTTATACTCTTTAGTCACATATTCGCGCGAAAATAACCGACCAATGTCGATCGGTTTTATTAAAAAATAAAATTACCGACCGAATTCGATCGGTCTTTAAAAATGACATGCCAAATTAACATATCGATTTCGATCGATTTTTTTTATTATTAATTTATCTTATTTTAAAAGAAAAACCAATCAAAGTTGGTCGGTTTCTTGAAAAATAAATTTTGCGGGACGCAAAAATAGTTTCCCGTATTTTTCCCCAAAGAAAATCGACCAAAGTTGATCGGTTGCGTAAAAAAATTAAAAAATAAAATATTTAGAAAACCAACCGACTTCAGGCGGTTTTTCGGCTGGTTTCTTGACCGACCAAAATCGGTCGGTCGACCGTGGTTAGTTTTTGTCGAATTTCTAGTAGTGTAAATTTTAAAATATAATGGATTCAATAACAACAATATAAGCTGGCTCGTAGGGGTCATTTGGTTTGAGACAAGTTATGATGTGATTAGTTATACTGCAAGTAGTTATTCTGGTATTATTTCTTATTTCTGTTTGGTAGTATGTATTAATTCTTGGATTCTTAGTTTTACTACTGTATCATGAGATAACTTATCCTGTAATTGCTATTTCACCCTATTGCAAGTAAGTTGTAAGTTATCTCGTACTATTTTTAATAGCTTATCCCAGGATTAATAACCAAAAAAGGGGTTCTTTGGTTGGAAATAAGTTATTCCGCGATTAATTATCCCGATATTAGTTATTCCACCTTCTCATAGGGATAAAAAAATGCTATAATCTTGGGATAACTAATCAGGAGATTATTTATACCGCAATTTTATCTTAGTCAAACATGAGATAAATTCATCTCAAATGTAATGTCGGGATTAATTATCCCTTATCCCTTGTACCAAACGAGCCCCAAGAAATAAGACGGTACTAAATTTTTATTGCAAAATTATTTTTACTTATTTATCATATCAAATAATTTCGTAAAGTTTAAATTCTAAATACGCCGTGTAGTCTGTTTCATAAGATATTCACTATGCATATTTCTCCATTACATGATTAAGAACAGATTTTGCTTTATCGTTATGAACTTATGATTATAGACTATAGTTCTTCTCACTTTGAACAATAAGGACCCACAAATGTAATGGCAGCATATATCTTTCTTTTAAAAATATGTAGTTTGTTGCATTGGTGATCGTACTCTTTTTCAAAGTCTTAAACTTTTTTTATTTATTCTTACATTTCAGTCTTCAGACTGTTTAAATTTTTTTAAAGTGTCCCACATAAAGAAGTGGCCACTGGTCACCAAAGGTTCAAAGCCTATCGTTTAAAATTCAGTAGTTTCCTGTAAGTGGGGTATGTGAAGAGTAAAATGTACACAGCGTTATTTTTATTTCTAAAAAAATAAAAAGATTATTTTTGATAGACTTTCGGCTAGAGAACGACTGGAAAAAAAATTTACTTACAATAAGCATAAAATAATAATAAGATATAATTGCGACAAGTAAAAATACCAGTAACACGAAATAAGATTGAATCCAAAAGGGAATATTAATATAGCAAAAGGAGAAATCCGTCTGACCATGTCGCTCACCCTGTTATCATGACATTTAATGTACGTCCAAATTAACTTTACTGGTTCACTATATTTATTTCACTTTTTAATTTTCTATTATTTTGTTGTTTAATCACTTTCATTTTTTATCTTTCTTTTGACATATATACAGCAACAAAACTTTTGCTTTCAATTAATTTATGATCAAAGTACAAGCTTCTGAACTGTGTTACATTTTTCTTCTATAGATTGGACCTCGTAAACATGAAAATTAAAAGAATAATTGTATGTTGCCTTTTGAAATCTCATCTGCATAGACAATCAAATTGTCTAAAATTTCGGACTTGAATTCATGATTTTTAAATTAAATAAGTTTTTGCCTTGCCCCTTTAATAAAAGGATTTAAAAATGTAAAAATACTATACTTTGGAATTGAATATATATGTAGTAGTATTGAACCACCTTTGTGACTAAGTTTTGAGCTTAGTACGTTAAATTACCATTAAGGGGCCAAGACGAAAGATATTGGGGACTAGTTAACTTTTATTACTCGCAGTAATTTTTTATTTTTTATTTATTTGAAGATTCATTTATATGAAAATGATTAAAGTGCTAATTGGCTCATGAAGAGAATCTTTATGAAAAAGTGAAGCAATTATGATATAAAAGAATGACGAAGATCTAAAGGATAAAGTAGATCCTCATCACAGCCTACTTTTACTTTCACTTATCTTTTTCTTTCTTTATTATAGTAGAAGTTGTTAGTGTTCTTTAATTTTAAGAAGACCAAGAATATGCACATGATATTCTACAGCAAATGTTGTCTTCCATTTTCGGCTTTTATCAGTCCATAGCACACATCGCACTTTCTGACCGTATTAAATTGAGTTAATATCCTAAAATCCCCTTTAATATTAAGTTTTTATTAATTTTCTATTTCAGTTATTTGATGTTCTCAAAATTTTCCTGAATTATATTTTTTTTTATATTAAAACTCCTTCGTTGCATTTTTAGATGTGCGTCTAATACACGTTCCTAATTGTCTAAAAAACGTAGCATGTAGCACTATACATGTCTATTTAACTCAGCCTAAAACCTGTCTAAACTATCACATTTTTCTTAGTTACCTACTTAAACTATCTTGTATCCCCAAAACCCCCTTGAACTATATTTCCCTATATATTAAAACCCTATATTGAACTTTTAAAGGTATGTCTGTCTAACTATATTAACTTATGATTTGTACAAAATTATTCATATAGTTTACTCTTAATGTATTATTCTCGAATGATTGATTAATTCTATGAGTTTTGACCAAATTAATACTTAATATACTATGTTAAATTTAGGTTTAATTGTGATTGTGCTTAATGCTAGACTCCAATTGATAAGTTCTTATTATATTCACTTTGTAGCAAGTTAAAATATAAATAAAAGTGTTACATTTCTTAAAAGTCATATTATATTACATAAAAATGATTGCAAAAAAAAAAAATCGCAAAATAAAAAATCAAGTGCATAGCAACACATTCTCTAATTCCATATTTCATAAAGAAGTTTAAAGAGATCCAACTTTATTTTTTACAAGGTATTGAGTTTAATAAAAAGATTTAAATTGGTATTCTTTCAACAATATGCATAAGACACGAACGAAAATTAAAACAAGAAAGAGAACAAAATAATATAAGAGTAAACAAGAGAGGGAGAAATTTTTCAAAGGAAACCCATATGGAGAACTAAAGAAAAGAGGTTTAAAAAATGAGAATAAGGTGAAAAACAAAGAAGAAAGGTGAAAAAATAAGGAAGAATAGTGAAAAATGAGAAAGAAAGATGGATATAACAGAAATAAGGAGAATATTTACTAGAAAAAAATAAATTTGAAAGAGTGTTAGGCTAATAAGCCATTATTTTCTGTTATTATTTTGCTGGCTTTTTTCATCTACCACGTGCTTCCAAGCGAGTATTTACACACGTTATGCTAGGTTAGCGACGAGGAGGTTTTAATACCGGGCAATATAGTTCAAGGGGATTTTGGGGACACCGAATAGTTTAAATAGGAAACAGACAAAAATATAATAGTTTAAGGGGGTTTTAGGGTATTAACTCTATTAAATTTAAATTTATAATTTTAAAAATATAATAAATTTAATGTTAAAACTTAAAGAAAAGACTCTATCAAATTTAAATTATGAATACATTTTTATTATAATCCAACCGGCGTCTTTTTTAAAATGTGATGGCAAGCTTTATTCAATTCAATCAGGTCGGAATTTCATTCCATTACATCAAACTCCCGTGTGGCAATATAATTTGAGAGCTTTTTAAATATTCATTTATTTATAGATTTTAATCTTTTTTTTTTGATAGATTTGAAAACAAAATATTTAAATCCAAAAAATATCTCTAGAGTATTTTTTAAAGTTTTTTACACACAAAACTTCAAATTCTTTTAAAGTAAAATGCACGTCCAAATATAATTTCAACTTTCAAAAATTATTTTTCATCTCATTTTTAAGAACTTATTTTTTTTTAAAGTTTTAACCAAATCTGTATCCAAACAGAGACGGAGCTAGAATTTAAACTTTATGAGTTTTGAACTTGCCGTTGAATCCATAGCTCGTTATAATTATTGAATTCATAATTAAATAGTTAAGCATGTTAAGTAAAATTTTAAATACAAATATAAAATTTAAACAAAAGCTATTGGCGTCGTACGAACTCGTAACTTATACTCACCTTCTGCCTCGTATCCAAACGCTAGCCAAGTATTCAAGTCTAACAAGTTATCGAAGTACTACGACATGAGATATCGTTTGGTCGTTGCTCGAATCTTGTTAGACAATTCATTGATCAGTAAACAATTTACACTCTTTTTCCTCTGACTAAACAATTCTTGCTGGCTTAACCTATAAGACAATAACTCCCACTCAATAGAAGTGACGCCACGTACCTGCTTTTGACATCCTATTAAACTATATCCAATTTTTAAAAAGTATTTAAACTTTAACCAATTTTGGCAAACTTCAGACTTTCGCTACTGGTTCTTTTTCTTTTTTCAGATATTCAAGCCTAAAGTTTTAAATTGCCATAGCCTAATTTCATACTTGAAAATTATTTAAACCAAAACTTCATATCAAACCTTTGGGAGTCTGAAGTCAGGCTATGCCAAATCCTAAATTTAGACTAGAATCGCACTCAAATTTCAGACCTGCAATTAAAAGCTTAGTATTCTGAAGTTGTAAATTTCAGCTAATATTTAAATAGAGGGCCAGAATATGGCTATTTGTGCACTTCCCCTCCCGATCATGAATAAGGGATGTTTACACAAGTAGCCGATTGTATTCACGTGTTACTTTTCCTAGCTGGTACATACATATTAAATATAAATATTTACATGAATTATATGTATACTATAGTATTATACATCCACAAACTATTTTTAGTTTAAGCAGTTGGGTGGACGGTTATTTAGGCTATAATTCTTCCATCGAGACTAAAGGACTTGGATTTCGATCCAGACAGATACTGGACCCATACTTTCCATATCCAGCCCATTCATAATAACCGTAATTGGGCCATCCAGTTAGCAGATGACCCATGATGATGACGGCCCTAATTACTTGTCGGGTCTGAAGAAAAAACCCAATTCTTGACTCTTGCCTTGAAGAAAAAGAAAAGACAACTCAAAGCTTTCACTCTCCCAACTCCATTAAAGGGAGAGAAACTGAAAGGCTTCGCATTGCACAAAGTGGGTAATTCCAAACTCCCAAAAAACGACATCGTTTTTGAATCCCTAACATTTGATAGACAGAATGTTCAGAAACCAGTACGATACCGACGTGACGACATGGTCACCGGCGGGGAGGCTATTTCAGGTAGAGTACGCAATGGAGGCAGTGAAGCAAGGTTCAGCGGCAATAGGTTTGAGATCGAAGACGCACGTGATTCTCGCGTGCGTTAATAAGGCGAATTCCGAATTGTCCTCTCACCAGAAGAAGATCTTCAAAGTTGATGACCACATCGGAGTTGCAATCGCCGGACTTACCGCCGACGGCCGTGTACTTTCTCGTTATATGCGTAATGAGTGCATTAATTATAGTTACGCTTATGAGTCGCCGTTGCCTGTTGGCCGCCTTGTTGTTCAGCTCGCTGATAAAGCTCAGGTTTCGCTCTTTCTCAAAACCCTAAGTTGTTTTTGTATCTGATTTCTGCTCAAATGATTGCTTGCGGTTTGTTATTTGCTGATGAGCTGAATTCTTCTATTGCACTGTTGAAATTGAGGGGCTAGGGTTTTAGTCATGCGCAAATGCAAGGTTTTGGCAGTGGGTGCAGAGCTATTGATATCTAATGAAACAACTTTGGATTGGAAATTTATGATTTGTTTGCATTTACTGTCACAAAGGAATAGTTGGTGCAGTGGTACTCTATATCCACTGCCTTAAACTCCTGGATCCACCTCTGATTTTAGCTTGGTTCAAAGGGGAGACGGGTGTTGTGGTTTCAGATTTTCCCTCCTGGGGAAAGCAAGTTGGATTTTTTCTCAAAACTCTTGTTTGTTGTAGTATTATTACCATTTGTTGAATTGAGTGTTTGTGTTCCTTTTGGCTAGTAGTTTCTCATTCATTACAAGTTGGATTTTTTCTCAAGCTCTTGTCGTATAGTATTAGTATCATTTGTTGAATTGAAGTGTTTGTGTTCCTTTTGGCTAGTAGTTTCTCATTCATTATCTCTAGCTGCGCCTCTCCTTTACTTACAAAGTGAACAAATAAGGGATAGTTTTAAGAAAAAGGGTGGGAGGCGGAAGAGTAATCTGTTCAAAAAATTTCTTTACTTGCATTCCTTCCATTGCCAGCGACTTTGAGTCACAACTTCAATGCAATGAGACGTAACTTAATGTGGTTTAGCATGAAGGTTATTGATGTTTGTGTTCCTATTTCATATTCCCTTGGTAAACATGTGTGCTGCTCTCTTGATATATTCAGTGATAGAGCTGCTTTCCCAACTATGCAACTATAGGGAGATTGCACCGTAAAAGATTTAGGTCCGGCACCCTGGATTCTTAAACTCCATAAGAATTACTTATCCAATATAGTTATTGAAATGGTAGACACGAGCTTTAGCGAGTGACCATTCAACAGATTGGTCATAGCTTGAACGCTTGTATTGTTCTATTGGCTAAAGTAGGTTTTGTTGTAAATACTCTTGCGTAGTCCTAGAATTAATTTATTTTTGTTTTCACTTGTCAAATGTCCATAAGATCAGTTCGGAACTTGGAATGGAAGAAAACTACTTGCCAATTGCTGCATATTTGAAGCTTATAGGTGCTATGCTTTTTCTTGGGCGATCTATTTGGAGCCAGTTACCATTCTATTTTACTGTTGGACAACTCCCGTAAACGCTGATGCACTTTAATTGTTTGCACATGCATTTGTCATTCCTGGAGCTGCATCATAGTAACATTATAGCCCGGCTTGCCCAAATTTTTTCCCACTTTCACTTTACAAATGAGGTGCCATAATATGTAGCTGCATCTTAATATTTTCTTAGTACTGGGACATGATTTGAAGTGCTACTTTTAGAGTAATTAAATGTGCCTTTTCTTTGGTGTAACACTGGGTATAAGATCGTTGGATTTTCCTGTCAGATATCAATATATGTTATTGAGGAAATTAGATACTTTGCTAAATGAGGGAACATGGTAATAAGTGAGTTGCTGCAATGTGTGGCCTAGTCATAATAGCTAGTGTTATTCAAGCTTTTATCGTAAGTGATCATTCTTAATCTTCTCGTAAGGAATTACTGTGTAATTCAGACTATTTGAATTAGGTACCTACTATATGCTGCCTATTCTGTCTTTATGGAAAAGTATTATACATTTTAGAACTCACCAGCTAGAAACTTCTGCTTTTCGTGTTTAGAAAATATGGAATGGGTTTTGCAGTCTAAAACTTCGCTGCAGCCTTAAGTTGTGATTTTGTGAGTTCCACGATTTTATTATTGCAGGCACTCCTTGAAATTTTTCTTATTGCTAGTTGTTGGTGATTCTGCAATCCAAGTAGGGCCTGAGGTTTTACTTCTAAACACTTTCACATACTTCCAAATTCTGAGGACTCTGAAATTTGCACTTAATTCCATGACCTCTAGAAATCTCCCATAGAGGTAAAAGGAATATAGACATGCACGACATAAAAAATGAACTAAGTAGTCTATGGCTTAATAGACCAATTTGCAATGGTACCTTCTTAGACTTGTGGAATAAGTTGTGTTCCGGCAACTGTTTAAACTAGAGGCCCGCAAAAAAATTTCAGTGACATTAATCCTTTTAAGACATTATTACAAGCCTTGATGTGTGGACAATTGTCATATTCTTTCTGCTTCAACCATTCAGGGTATGGTTACATCAAGTTTTTACCAATCTGAGTTCTTAATATAACTTTTTAGTTAGTTTACTAGATCATGTCAAACAGTAAGAAGATGACTCCTCTAGCTTCGTTATCAAAAAAAAAAAAAAGAAGACTCCTCTAGCTCTTCTCAAGAAAGCATATGGTCTTGGGTAGTTCTGAACATCTTATTTGTGCACAATTTTTCGGGTGTTACGATGATAGGTTGTACCAACTGTGTGGTGCCTGATATAGGACTCCTAAAATTTGTCCCGAAATGTCTTACAGAAGGAAAAATTAGAGTTCAGCTCTTAGATGATAGCTGGTGTTTCTCCATGTTCGAACAGTTCTGTTCCAGTAAAGAAATAGAAAAGTCAACAAGGTTCTTTTAGTTCTTCACTACGGATGTGTTTGGTGGCGAATCAGTGCACCTGCAAATGGTACATGTGCAAAGCCCTAGATCATGGAGGAGCGCTGAATACAAACTAAAATTCTTTCTAGTCATTTGTCATGTCCTGGTGGATATTGAGCTATATGTCGTTTTTTCCCTCAATGTGTCAGGATGATCTATTGATGGAACAAATTTTTGTTATTGGTATACGAGGCTAAGTGTCCGATTTGAGAGTTGATGCCTCCTTCTTGCTCAATATCATCTTAACATTCACTTGTGTGGCAGGTCTGCACTCAAAGATCCTGGAAACGGCCTTATGGTGTTGGCCTGCTTGTTGGTGGGCTGGATGAGTCTGGTGCTCACCTTTACTACAATTGCCCTAGTGGTAACTACTTCGAGTATCAAGCTTTTGCCATTGGATCTCGGTCACAAGCTGCCAAAACATACTTGGAACGTAGGTTTGAGACTTTCATGGATTCTTCACGGGAAAGCCTGCTTAAGGATGCACTCTTTGCACTGAGAGAAACTTTGCAAGGAGAAAAACTAACAAGCTCCAGTTGCACGGTCGCAGTGGTAGGAGTAGGAGAGGCTTTCCATATGTTGGACAAGGAAACTATACAAGCATTGATCAATGAATTTGAGATAGCTGGTGAAGAAGCTCCTGTTGCAGCCCCAGATGAAGCTGGGAGTGATGAAGCAGCAGCGGCACCTGAAGAGGGTGCCCCTGCTGATCAAGGAGCTGCCCCAATGGATATTTGATGTTATGTCTTCCTTTAGGCCTCACTTCTTTCATATTCAGAGATTTCTCCTTGTTAGAATGATGAGATTTCGTGTGGCACAATGGGTAATATTTTCTGCTTGGATGTTTTATTATGCAATCATGCTTTACTTTGGTCCAAACATTTCAAAGCTCATGCTTCTGCACTTGAACTTTAAACAGTTTAAATGACTTTGTCGGATTGGAGAGCTCTCTCTCTCTCCCCCTCCCCGTGTTTTTCTTTGTTATGCACAATTCTTTTTCTTCTGTCAGCAAACTGTCAACTAAACTGTAGAGGTTTTGAGGTAGGGTGGTGTATTAGTTCGTTTGTGTCCACGCGACCTTGGAGGTGAGGGAAACTTACGATTATGATTGAATGATTGAGTAGGTTATATATAAAAGGAAAAGAAAGTGTGTATTTCTTAAACGTGCATGTTACTTCCATGTGGTACAGAAACAAGGTGACAAACTCGTTTGTAGTTTTAAAGGCTTTTAAGTATTTTACCTCCACTACCAGTCACATGCATGCTGCAATTGGTTTCTCATCAAATTTCAGATTAGAACTGTTGCCAGAGAACCTCCTATACATTCCTGCGTGTTAAAACTATCCACCTTGAGGTATTACATACTCAATTCATTTTAATAATCGACTTGTGCAGTATAATTGTAATTCGTTTTCATGATATCCGAAGCTAATGCAGTAATTACTAGTGTCGAAATAGTCTACTATAACTTCTTCTAATATAAGGTAAAGTTAGTGGGATATTTATATCTATTTATACTATATTAAAAACACGAAGCTCCTATCGAAATATTGTTCAGTCTTTTTATCTTTTACGTTGGATATAATTGTAATTATTCACTGCTATTTTTTATTTATTTTAAATTTGAGATAACACCAAAACTATCGTGTATTACAGTTTTTATTGGCTATGACTTTGCTTTATTTTAAGTTTAGGATTCTTTAGGCGTTTGTTGTTTAGGATTAGAATTCTTTACCAACGCGTGTGGCGTTCTTATAGGTTTAGGCCTCTTTAGGTTTGACTTCTTTGGAATATTTCATCCTATTTTTAGTTCCCTATCAACATGAGTTCAAGGTGTAAAACAGGCTAACGCTTCGAGCTATCTAATGTTCTATAGATACTGTTGTTTGTTTTCCACCCTTTTTCTTATCGATATCTATTATTTTTTAAAAATTATTAGAGTTCTCACCTTCTTCAAACAATATATTTTTAACAAATTTATATAAGTAATTATTGGTCGATTAATCAATATTCTTGTGCAGTTGAAGAAGACTCGTGGAGCGTGTGATTGGGACTTAGTGTTGATTAGGATGGGATTTTAAAGGCAAGTTTTTTTCGAATTTTGTTTTTCAAGTATATTGTTTCTGTTTATGTTGTTAAGATTTTAATTACATGTTTGTACATATCATATATAATACTTCTTTGCCAGAACCATATTCATTAGGAAACAAGTAGAGATTTCTTTGCAAAATTAGCTATTGTACGTTTTGATTTAATTTTTCATAAATATATACCACGGTTTTCAAGTATAAGGATTTATAGAGTCTACTACTATTAGACATAGTTACAAAACTACAAAGACAGGCTCCAAAGTCCAAAACTTGTAGGAAAAAATGTTTAGAGTTTTGAAGTTAACTAATACTATGAGTAAATAATTTGAGTTGGGCTATGGGGATTTTTGTGGAACAAATCAAAATTGGTTATTGAGTTTGCTAAGTAGAATCAATATTAACATTTCAAGAAACTTAAACTACTTTTTAAACTTTTATTTTATAACTCAATAGATAATTTTTAGTAATCTTTATGATTTTTAAAAATCTATTACTCATCGACAGGGTACACGCGCAATGCACGTAATCTATATCTATATTATTTTAAAAATACGAAAGCCTTTAAAAATAGCTGTAAGATTGGACAAAGTTGTAAGCTTATAATTTAATTAATTTACTACTAATATTTTTAAAAACTACTAATATTATAAGCTTACAAAGTTGTAAGCTTATAATGCACGTAATCTATATCTATACTATTTTAAAAATACGAAAGCCTTTAAAAATAGCTGTAAGATTGGACAAAGTTGTAAGCTTATAATTTAATTAATTTACTACTAATATTTAGGACTAATTTGAAATCAACTAAAATTTAGATTATTAAATATTTTTCTTATTTGAACTATGTACAAACTCCTAATATTTAGGATAATATGTTAAATTAACTATAATATATACCTTTCCTTTAATTTGCATACACCTTAACGTTAAATACTTCTTTAATTTCGGTACAAAATATCAATTTAAACTTGAAACTGAATAACGATTTCGTTATGAGATTACATCCCTATGATGATTCCAGTGTAATATTACCTGCGGTTGAAATCTATTAATCATATTCTAGAGATATAACTTTAAATAAAAATTATTTGCAAAATTCTAAGTAATATTAAAGCTATTTTGATTTTATACGTGAATAAAAAATAATGAAATAAACGTAAGGTTAAAATTAGAAGAAGCTACTTATAAATATGTTTTATGTAAGCAGAAATTAAAACAAGAAAAGAAAAAAAATGCTTTTAGAAAAATAAGCAAGCAAAGTATCTATGTAAAATTTTCCTCAAGAAATGTTTTTCACAATATAGACAATTAAATATACTGTTCTGAATAAAATTGGAGTTTTAAAAAGTTTCAATTTAAATGAGAAGTGAATATAGATATTCTTTTATATAATATAGATGTAAGTTTTTGGAATTAAATCTATGTTACATTAAAAAGTTTCAATTCAAAATTAAATGTGAACCGATTATGGGCACACAAAAATTAAAACACTACATTTGTGATAATTGATAAAAAGTAAATTGGTAATCTGATATTCACATGCATGAATCTATATTTTCACTCATATTCTAGGATTGAATTCTAAATCTGTTTTTATCATGCATGAACTCTTCTATAAAAAGACAACATTTGGAAGCATAATTATGTCCTTGGATAGAGAATGAAAGTCCTCTCAAAAATAAAAAGCTTAAATTAATCAAAATTTAATTTCTAACTTTGCAATAAAGATTTATTCTTTTTAATTTATTGGAAACAATTCCCGTAGTATTTGTCATTGATCAATAAATAGAGTAATTTGTATTTTGCTTGAGAGCAAAAAATAGACATCGTTTTTCATTTATCAGATCTTGTTTGTATTTTTTTTGCAATTAAACTTAAAACATTAGTTTACCAATTAAAAAAAAAAAAACAAAAAAAGCATTCTTGTTGAAACTAAAAAAGAAGTATGGTAATTTGTAAACTTGAAGTAATCGGACTATAAAACTGGAATAAATTTTAAGTCTGAACATAGTGATTGAGATGATTGAAAACTTCTGCGAACTGAGTTTCTTCCTTGGCTTAGTTAAATAAGAACAACAATCATCATTTTTAGGAACTTATAATTTTTTCAACTTTTATTTTATTATAACTCGAATACAATTTTTGATATTATATTTAAGCATTTGCTTAACAAAATTTATATTTATTGAGACGAGGTATTGTTAAATTTCCATAGTGCCTTCAAAAAAATAAAAATAGGTGTCAGTTAGCTCTATATTTGAATTCCCTATCTTCAGCGAGTATGAACGAGGTTTGATCAAGTTCATCGAGCTACAACTCAGAGAAGCAGGAAGAAGCGGTGGAAACTTTGATTCTCTGCTTATGGCAAGTTTCAAGGCAGTATATATAAAAATGCATCACGATATTTGAATTAAATTGGAGATCTGGATTCAATAATATGAACTTTGTTCAACATTTCTTCTTGAAAAGTCAAATAGCAGAAGTAGGCACTTAAAAAACACAGTGCTGCTCTTTTTTCCTTTTCACCTTTGTCCTTTTTCTTTTGAGTGGGAGGGGGGAAGGGAGGAGAGGCTAGGGGAATGGAGAGGATTTCAGCTGGAGGGAGAAGAAAAACCTCGTGACAGACAGAACAAAATCATTTTTCTATGTCATAAGACTCACAACAGGCATTTGCTTGGCTCTGGAATGGAGATTCCTTTAGACTGCATTTGTTTGTACATCCATTGCCAGTTTTCAGGAGATACCTCGCCCCCGAGAGATCGGATCACAGAGCCACCGCTGCAAGAACCCACCCGACAACATTCCTCCAGTGGCAGCCCTCGTACCAATCCATACAAAAACCCACTTGCAAAGAGATCTCCTGCACCTGTAGCATCTGTTACTGTTGTCTCGCCAATTGCTGGAACATGGACTAACTGAAAACCAAAATAAAACCTCATCTTTATTAACCAAACAAACACCAAGTTACTAGTACAGCGACAATATGCTGTTAAGTTTGCTAGCAAACCTACTCTAAGAATGACAAGAATCACTAAGTTGGGGCATTTGGAAAAAATAAAAGGATTTCAACATCTCTCGGTGGCATGCACATACAGAAAAAAAAAGGTCCTTTTCTAAGCATTTTACATTAAAGATGGGCTGCTAGTGGGAAGGATAAGAGATACCTCTTTCCCATGTTTTGCCATGCACCCATTTTGCGCTAAGGTTACAACAGCCCACTTGCAATGTTTAGCTAGAAATTCAAGTGCTGCCTCAGGATCTGCATTTTCTTCACCTCTGCACCAAATGTTGAAAAGACATGGAGCTTCATTTGCATGAACTGCATGAACGTTATATTTCAGTAATATAATATCTCAGTTTCAATCCAAGGACAGGTAATCACCTTAGCAGCTCAGTTGCTTCATCCTCATTTGCAAAGCAAAGGTCTATGTTTCCTGACTCCAGTAATTCAATTAGAGGTAATTTAAACTTCCTCACCATCTGCCATATATTATGAATATCAGACAGGCACCAAAATCAAAAATAAAAAAGATCACAAATCCTTTTACTGATAACAGAAAAGGTCAGACACATTTCAACAGAAATGAAGTAATATGAGTTCCATTCAAACTTGAGTTATTTTTAAGCGTCTCCAATTGTTATCTCATGAAATTTGTTTTCTACAGACAGCTCAAATGCAGAGTATGAAATAAAATCTCCGTATCATTTGAGAAGACAGATAATCTTTCCCCTTCAAAAACTCAAAGCAAATAATGAAATGCCAAGCTTCTGATAACACCAAGTAGCCTATGTGAACAAAATTACCTCAAAGCTGGCTAGATCTAGCGAAACAAAAAGGCCTTCTTCCTTTGCGATTTTGATGGCTGCCTTAATAACTTCTATATTCAGTATGGCATATCTCAGCACCAACCACTGTTACAAAATAAAGGCAAATAAGTAAGAAATACTGACTGCTACCAATTTCCCAGAGTTGTCCTCCAGCAAGTAATAACAGGAAAAGCAAGTTTGTGGCAGATACTAAACAGATTTCATAAATGGATACGAGAACTCAAATTACTGGGTACAAATACAACATCGTAATAACTAATTTATATAAAATGATGGAGACAAGAAGTTCAAGAAGTAAACAAGAGTTTAAAATGTCAAATAATGGAATCCTCACCTTGGAACCTTTGAAGTCTTCTCTTTTCAGTTCATCTGCCTGATAAGCAAGGAAATAAAAAGATATGCTTAAGATCACTTTGCTTAATATTTTACATGTCATTAGAATCATTAGTCACCACTAAATTTGACGAGATAAAAGTGGGAGGCACCTGAACTTTCACAGAGCTAGACAGACAGGGACGCATCGTACGATTGCCAATTTCATCAACCAGACAAACACACTGTACATCAGAAATACACAGTTTTGAATACCCGGGAATTATCTATATACAAAATCCTAATATCCAACAAATGTGTTCACCTGAGCTGTTGTTCCATTCTTTAATCTCAATCTTGAGATATCCACTTTGTAAAAGCCCATGTTGCTCATGAATAATTTACCCTCTTCATCATCACCACAAGCCCCAATGATCCCACAACTAACCCCAAAGCCAGCAGCCAACCCTCTAATTGTATTTGCAACACTGCCCCCAGCTATGGTCTTCAATGGAGATTCATCGTCAGTAGAAGGAAGGATATGGGCATTAAGCTCGTTGAGTATATGCTTCAACTCCTCAACTGCAACCTTCAGTTAACAAAGGAAAAAAAATGAAAAAAGAAGCAAAACTTTTAGAACTAGTTAAATCAGACTCCTCTTTAAAACAATTAAGGACATTCCAAGCAAACATAATATTTCACGGCCTGTAGTTTCAGACACATTTTAGGTAACTATTATGCCTCACTTAGTTGTTCTTAAGGGTAAGATAAGCCAACCAATTACTCCTCAACTGTCTGCTATACGAATCTTCTGTATCCAATAAGTTTTCACATTCAAACAAATTCAGTATTCAGAGATCACGGTTCAGATAATTTTTATACTGACGTTAACTACCGGCCTCATCCTTTATCCAAGCTTGGAACTGTTTGCAAATAAGCAGAGTTATCAGTAAACTATGCAACAACATAACTTTTGAACAAATGAAACCCACATGGATTAGAGAAAAGGGAGATTTTTCAACCAAATGGAAAATTCATTTTTTCAACTCTCTGGCAGTCCAATCCTGAATGCCACATAACCCTGTTTTCAGTCTCAGATTGACTGTAGAAGTAAAATCCGGAAAGGTTACTTAATCAGCAACAACTTATAATGTTGAATTCTAGAATCACATATGAAAGATAAACTTTATGATAACAACCGAGATCATATCACTTAGAAGAGTTTGGATTCTGCGATACATCAAAACCTCATCGGGAAAAGGTTGTCTCTTGTTCGTCTCATACTGTTTTTACCTGTCTTGTTACTCACTGATTTTGTTATAGCAATATATCACTCTAAATTTGATTTCGAATATCGTCCCCATGCAAATCCCAATTGAACTTTAAAAAACTAGATAGCTTCAATCAACAACAATCAAATACAACTGCCAGATTCCCTGTCCCACCCCCCCATCTAAAAAAGGACAATCAAACACACACATACACACAGTGCTAGCTGAAAATTTGCATATTTCTTAGTTGGAGTGACAGTGGATTTAAAGATCCAATTTTGCAGCAATTGGCAATAAACAATCCCTTATTACGGAGTCATAGAATCCCCAAAAGTTAGAAATCACAAGCAATTAAGAATGATCTGGAATAAAAAACAGGAAAAATTGAGAATAGTTAAAAAAAAAAAAAAACCGAGAAGACAGAGAGAAAGGAGAAATACAGGGAAGGAACCACCACGTTCGCCGGGAATTTGGGAGAGAAGAGACCAATCAACCTTAGCTATATGGTCAACTAGCGCAAAAGGTTGGAGTCCAACTACAACCGGTGCAATACCAATTTCACTGTCACTGTTGGCGGGTCGAATTTCAATTCCCATAATTCCCTTTTCTAAATTTGAGGAAATTAAGTTTGATTTTCCCCAAATGGGATATGTTCCTTCCCAACCTTCCCGTGTTAGCTTTTTCTCTCTGTATCCATTTTATAGCCGCTCTCTGCTCACTGCATACTGTCCACTGCTGAGTCCACTTGTTTTTTTTTTTTTCCCCTTAATTATTTTCTTAAAAATAAGTTTTTTGTCCCAAAATTAAGGTGGAAAGTGGCATTTGCAAAGTCATTTAAAAATAGCCATTATTTTACTGTAATACGAAAAGTTTCAGCATTATATATTGGAGATTGGTGTACCTGTGTATGAACTTGCAGCATATCATGCTGGAATTCCAGCACACGGAAAGTTCTAGCATAATATGCCGGAGATTGGAGCACCTGTTTATGAACTTCCAGCATATTATGCTGGAATTCCAGCACACGAAAAGTTCCAGCATAATATACTGGAGATTGAAGCACCTGTGTATGAACTTCCAGCATATTCTGCTGGAACTCCAGTATATTATGCTGGAACTCTAGTATATTATACTGTAAGTTCACATGTAAAAATTTGAACTCTAGTATATTATGCACGAATATTTTTTGGATTTTAAACAATATTTTCATTCTGATTTATATACTTTTGAAACCATGACTATTTTTCAATTACCACTTGTAAATTTGGCTATTTTTAAATTTCATCCAAAATTAAGCTATCAACTGTTATCTCACACATTTCGTCGGCCGACCAAAAAATAATTACAGTCACTAATCAAATTTACAAAAAAAAAAAAATTAATAATATATAAAAGATATATATTGACTAAATGACTATTATTCTTGGGGATGATTATACTGTGTAGATTGATATTCCTTTTATACGAAATTCTTGGATCAATATAGTCGATTTTTATTATGTGAAATTATACTGTGTATGTTTTTGTTGTTTATTGTCTGAATTTAGTCAATGTTTGACTAGTTGGATCTTGAAAGCTAATTAGCTAGTATGATTTAGATTACAAACATGACTCCCACTTGAGAATTAAGACCAATAGGGTCCCACGTCAAGGAACTCATAAAGTATTTAAAAAAAGTAAAAACTTATTAATTTGTGAAACATTGACAAAATGTGAGACTCAAAAGGAAAATAAAGAAAAAAGTAAAATCCAATAAGTGATATCAAAATTATACTGCAAACATGAGTTCCAGTTGCATAAGGAGATGGAGATAGAAAGAAATAATTCTCAAAAGGAGTTACCATCTTTCTAAATTTAAGACTAAATTTTATGGGTGATCATTTAATTTTGTGTTTATAGTTCAAAAGTTATTTTTCTTTCTTTTGTTACGTAAAAGTCATTCAGCTTTATATTTATTACCCAAAAATTACTTTTTTTTTCTTTCGTTACACAAAAATCATATTACTATGCACTAGTTATCATAATAATCAATTTGACCAGATTTTACAAACCTTTCACCTGAAAAGTCTATTATGCACTTAACATTATAAATCCTTCCATTTATGTAATACCTTGATATTATATGTACTTTTTCCCAGGTATTTTACTTTGACAAGATTTTACAAACCTTTCACCTGAAAAGTCTATTATGTTATAAATCTTTCAATTTATGTAATACCTTATATATTATATCCTATATAATGTAATTTTACCCAAGTATTTTACTTACCAAGATTAATACTTTCAAATAAATAATACTAAGAGATAAAAATTTTAAAAACTTATATTGAACACAAATATCTTTGAATTTTTTTTTAAAAGTTTTTATTGACTATAAGAAAACTATCATTTGTTAAACAAACATGTTTTTACTATTTCAAATAAATATTAAAAACTAAATATATATTTTTAATCATATTTATATTTAAAATATGTTCATGTTTGAATAAGAGTAAATAAATTGAGTGCCATGGAAAAATAATTTAAAGTTATTTTAATTATTAATAAAATACCTAGGTAAAAGTATATTATATAGTATATAATATAGAAGGTATTACATAAATGAGAGGATTTATAATGTCAAGGACATAATAGACTTTTTAAGTACAAATATTATAAAATATGGCAAAGGTGACTTTTGTGATAAATAGATACAAAGTAAAATAATTTTTGTGTAACAAAAGAAAGAAAAATGACTTTTGGATAATGAACACAAAGCGAAATAATTTTTACGTAATAAAAAGAAGAAAATTGATTTTTGTGTAATGAACATAAAGTTGAATGACCGCCCATAAAATTTACTCTAAATTTCATTACAAAATTAATTAGTATTGTCGTGATATTTTGGCCAGCAATCATACCAAAAAATACTAAGTAGTATTAGTTTAGCAGCAAAACCACTCATACATTGATCATTAAGAATTTAAAAGATTACACAACTCATTGATTAGAAACAAAATATTATCAGTCCACTAGATTTTAACAGACTATAATTTCTAAAAAGTTAACACTTGTTATCTTTTTTGTCAATATTGCTTTTGGATTGTGT